>BMAV01027223.1:301389-315976 GCA_019973955.1 Trichonephila inaurata madagascariensis | reverse complement strand
TTTTTTTATTTCTTTGCTTTTCTGTCAGTTTTTGACACTATTACTTTTGCTGTGGCAAAGTCGCGTTTCTTATTGAAAAAAAACCCCATGCTACAGCATATTTAAAATTTCTTTGTGAATAACATCAGCATCTATTAGAAGGTTGGAAACTAAACTTTAGTAGCATCGTTTTTAAATTCCAATATTGTCCTTATATTCACATTTCTAGACTAAGGATTTTTACCCTGAGGAACGCACACCACAGGAGGTGCGAAACGAAGAAATCTCGATTATTTAAGGAGGTCTGGCACATGAATTTTCAAAAACTTATTAATTTTCACTTTTTTTATATTTTTTGAGTTCAAATATTTCTGTTTAAAATGATATATGATACGAGGAAATACGATAATTAGAAGTATTTTTATTTATTTTTTAACTGAAGTTACTTCTTGAGGCTCATCAAATGAGCTCTGCCAAAAGCACCCGTGTTTTTCCTTACATAAGTTTCTAATGAGCGCAATTCCATATGATATTCAAGTGAAAAAATTAGAGTGTATTGGGAATATTCAAAAGTGTATGGGTACCCGTCTTTTGTTCAAATAAGTCAGTTAACAACGCCACATGGTCAGTGATTTCAAAATCTATATTTGTGGAATAGAAAAGGCTAAAATTGAGGTAAATATGGTTATTACGTAGTTAAATATGAGTCATGTAGTCAAAACAATGTCAAACCAAGTTATAACTGTGTGCTATGCTTCAAAAAATTAGATGCACGTAGGATTCGTGTAGCCGAACGAAAGCATCTTGAAATCCCCCAAAAGGCTAAATTGTTAAAAAATAATGAAAAAAAGAAAATTAGAAGAGCCTTTTGTAGGAACAGAAGGTAAAGAAAATGCTTCTGGAAAGTATTGAAAAAAGTAAATGCTCAAAAATTACAAATCTTTACTTTAAAGCCTGTTTTCTCAAAAGCTACTTATTATATAATCCTCAAATTTTCAGTGAGCATACTTTTAACATGTTTACACAATTTAATGGAGGGAATCAGATATATCTAGCAAACTCTTTTAGATAAGGCTTTTTAAAACTTAATTTTAGGGGGGGGGGAATTGCACATTTTTTGAAAAATTCATAATTATTTTAATTAAAATTTTTTTTAAAAAAAAACAACTTTTCGTTAAAGGATGTTTTCCAAAAATTGTGGGGCGCCCCCCCCCCGGGGGGGTTGATAACCCTACAAGGGAGGCGCGAGTATGTCGAAAACAAAAGATTATTTAAAAAAAATTATTAATTTACTTAAGGGGACATGGTACGATTTAAGCAAAAATTTTTAATTTAAGGATTTTAAAACATTTTTTGGTTGCTTCCTATGTGCGTATACTATGTAAAACAGATTTTGTGCTCAAAATTTCATAAAAAGTTAGCTATTTAATTTTTTAAGGAAAAGACCTAAAATTTATGAAGTGATTTTAAAATGCTACTCCTCCTACAGAAATTTACGTACACACATGAAATTTGATTTACAAGTACATCCAACTATGTATAACAAAAGTTGGTATGGGTTTTGCGATAACACGATTGGTATTTGTACAATACTTCTTTTTATGAATCCTTATTGAAAATTCCTTAAAAAATTTGCAAATTCTAACTTCAATTATTTTTTAAAAAATAAGTATTGCTTTGATTCAAAAAAGCATACCAAATTTTGTTACATGTACTATTATCAATCGGTAAAAAAAAAATTCAAAGCATTAGGAACAATAGAAAGCCTTAGCATTTTAAATGAAGACAAACTAGTTATTTTACCTTTCTGAGATAAGTAAATTTAAAGTTTTGATTTGCCATAGGGATGTGAATAAAAATGAATGTAAAAGCTTTCATAATTCAGCGTTTTTTAAGTTTAGAGTTTTCCAATTTTGTGAGGTTATAGAAACGTATATGAAGAATAATTTAGGCTAGAAAAATTATATTTGATTTTTTTGACCGATTTTTGTCATTTGAATCGTACTGTGTCCCCTTAAAGGAAGAAAAACAAAAAACATTCTCATAATAGAAAATAAAATACACATTTACACTGGGATGTGAGTGAATATTAACGTCGCACTGTTCAGCTACACCAGGGCTTTTTGGCGACGGACCACGTAATTTTGAACCATGATCAAGTGACGTGGACGACACCTGAGCTGGCACCCCCCTCTCCTAACTACCACACCACACCAACGCTAGGACGTTTTAGCTCTCGACAGATTTAACGTGCATCGCTGCTCTACACGGCGAGTCTTAAGTGGTAATGGGCTCGAACTCATGACATGCCTGCCATGATCTGATACCTTGACCACTGGGCTACCGCAGCCATTTTCACTGAGATAATACACTTATAAATGTATCAGCACTGCACGATGTGTTTCAAAATTAATTAATGGAATTTATTATCACAGTCATGTGATAAATATTTTTCTACAGAAAGTATAGATAATGCTTGAAATTAGCATTGACTCCATTTCTATTTAATGTCGATAGTATTGGTGACGATAGTGTACTGAGATATTTATCATTTGATGCATGAGATCATATCAGAATAAAGCATAGTTTTAAATGTCTTTTTTTTGGAGGGGGGGGGGAGGCAACAAACTTGTTGGACTTTCGATGCTTTCAATGAAATCGATTCCGAAGTCTTAAGATACGGTACTTCCGTTTCCGAGGTGAATTTTTAATTATATAAAAAAAAGACACATGCATATATATGAATATTATATAATAAATGTATTAATTTTATATGCAATATATATATTGTAAAAATAGTAATATTTCGTCTTGTGTTTCTCTTGTGACGTATGATGGATTCTATTAATGTATCTATACTAAGATTTAAGTAGGCACAACTGCAAAAAACATTTTCAATCCCTATTAATAATCTATTTATATTGTACTTTATGCATAGAATAGTATTTTAGAAGTGAACGTTTTACTGTGGCATCATAGAGGTTCCTCACTAAAAAAGTGATACCAGCTCCCCCGGGAAATGTAGTAGGTTTGCAATGGTAATTGCCAATCAACAGCTTCATTAAAAAAAAAAGCTTTTTCAGAAATTATCAGATATTCTGTAAAGGGAATTTGATCATGTCACCAGATTCATAGGAGCGCCGATTTAGAAGGAAGTTAATCCCTTTTCAAGACAGCGATTTTCAATTCAAGAAATCGTTAATATTTTAAGCATATTTTTAAACACCGTTTAGGTATCTATTATTATTTTTCGCTACTTTTAATAATTGAAACTACTTAATAACCACTTTTAATACTTACAGTAGTAAAAAATTATGGTTAACTAAAAAACACGATATTATGGTGAATCGAACGAAAAAGTAAAAGAATAATTCTTAATATAAGGATGAAATTATTAACGTGACAATTAATGTCATTGAGGTAAAAGCCTGGCGTGCTCTATATCAATTGTAATAATTGCTTACTAGTTCTATTCCGAAATGCAGAGTTAGTGTGAAAATGTAGTACAAAGCATCCCACACACGCTTTTACCTCAATGACGTTAATTTTCTCGTTAATCATTTTATTCTTATATTAAGAATTATTCTTTTACTTTTTAGTTCTATTCACTATAAAAGCGTGTTTTTTAGTTTTTTAAACTATAATTTATTTTTCATTTTTTAGTTCGATCTACAATAAAAGCGTGTTTTTTTTTTAGTTTTTTATAAACTATCATTTATTTATTGTTGAATTTATCCTTGAGTTTGATATTTGGAGTTGGAATTACGTGGCTGCTAGAATTAGTCTTGCTCTTCAATGGATATTAATTAACGGGTCTGAAGGGTATTTATTCTCTCCGTTTATAGGGCCTCGGATGAAAGATTCAAAGATTTATATTTTAAAGATATATTTCAAAGATTCCGTCTCTATACATAAGAGGTCAAACTAATAAAAGTGTGTTTAGAAGAAATATTTAATGTTAATCGTATTATCACCTTTTAAACGTATTGCTATAATGTTGATTCGTATCACTTCAAAACGTATTGCTTTATAAAAATAAAAAATATTTAGCAATTAGAACATGATTTTTTTTTTCACATGCACGAGTCTTTTTTTCCCCCCTTTTACTTCCATTTTCAGAAAAAACTAGACAATTGTTTATATTATGGTAAGAAATTGCTGACACACTCACCCTTCCCTTTCTCACAAAACACATTTTTTTTTTGTTTTCTTTATATTAACCACAAGCGTATTCGCTTTAGGGTTGCACCTTAATCTTTTAGTCGCTAAATCTGGAATTAGTCGCCAAATCTGGAAATGGCATGTGGAATTAGTCGCCAAATTTTGAAATCGTTACTCCTAATGTCCTGATCAGGGTAATGGAATAAAATTATGAAATTGTTTTGTCATCGGTCCTTGACAAGTGTGCAAAATTTTGGATAATTTGACCTTTTAAAGTGGGTAAAAATCGAGTTAAAAGATTCCGTTACATACAAATGAAACTTATAAAAGCGTGTTAATTAAAAATGGTGTGGTGAGTAAGCGAAGCGACCAAGAAAAAACTGAAGCAGTTTCCGGGAATTGGCGAGCGCTAGAGAGCATAAAGCACCCCATCCCCTATTATCGTGTATTAAAATCAAAAATATTTTAAATTTATAGTTAGTATTACATAAAAAAATCAGAATAAAAATGATTTTAAAAGAAAATTGATTTAATGAGGCAATGTGTCTGAATTATTTTTTTCTTTACCATGTATAACAATGATTGATAACTGTTATGTTTATGTTTTGAAGCTTATGTGATTTAGTATTATTTTGTCGAAAAGAAATACATGAGGTATCTACAATAAATGGAAATGACAGAGGAATGAGGAAATAAAAATTAAATTTTTTTTTTGTTTAGAAATATTTTTTTTAGTAAATTTTTAAGTTGAAATGACAGAAGAAGCATCCAACTCTATTTATTCAGCCATGAAACAATTTTTAATTTTTATGATTGCTTTTGTAGAATACATTTGTTCATTGAGAATTTGTAAAAATTTATAATTATTAAAAGAAAAATTAAATTGTGCTTAAGACAAAAAAAAAGACTTAAAAAAAAAAGGTTGCATGACAGAATAAAAATAGATCGATATAATGACTGGAAATTGACGATTAAAAATAATTCTTGCAGTAATTATTTATTACTATATAAAATGGTATGTTTATAATGGTTACCCCTTTTCGTGCTGAGCTTAAAATGGAGTTTGGGTACTTCGAGAAGTAATGATTCTCTCACTTTGAACCGTGAAACCATTATATATAATGGAATTAGAAATTCCATTATGTGATTTGATCATTTTATTGTTCTGAAAATCTTACCATTTTTGGCTTTATTATGATAATTTCATTAATAATAGATACAGTTTTGGATAGTTAATAAGAATCTCGAGAAGTCTTTCTAAGAAACAGTTTATGAAGTTATATTAAGTTATAAATTAGTTACACGGAAAAAAGAAAAAGTCAAATTTTAAGTAAAAAGTTCACATAGGTTCATAGTTCTTTTAACCACGAATTTAAAATCTTAAGGTATCCGACTACGTTCATAACCGTGATTTTGCAAAAGCATGCAAACGAATTTTTTTTTGTTTTTTTTTTTGATATTTAATGTCACTTAGATTAGAATACACGCATAAAATTGTTTTAAGAATATTATATTACATTAAAAATATATTTAGATGCATTATTTTGACAAAAAATGAAAGAATTGCCTTTTTTTCAAAACATTCTCCTTTTATGAAAAAAGCTTATATAATAATAATATTTTGCTTATATATAGCTAAGACTTCTCTAGAGGTCCTGAACTGCGGCTTTTGAAAAATTCACATTATTTTCATAGTTACTACCAATTGAAATAATTAGCAGTGTTTTTCTGTTAAAATTTCTCCACTCTGATGTATTAAAATATGGATAAATCCACTTTTAAATTATATATTTCAAAAATCCTTGTTCAGGCTCTGTACAGATGTCTGAGCTATATACAGGCAAAATGTTATTATTACAGAAGCATTTTCCATAAAAGAAGAATATTTGGAAAATAAATAATTCTATGCTCATTTTTTGCCAAAATATAGCATAAAAATCATTTTTTATTGCAATAATATTCTTACAAAAATTTCATACGTGTTTTTTAATCTAAGCGATCCTAAATATTAAAAAAAATATTCGTTTGTACGCATTTGAAAAATCACGGTTCCGAACGTAGTTCGATACCTTTTAAGATAACTCATTTTTAACTTTCAAAGAATACTTTATCTGGATCCTGTAATTTTAAGCTGAATTTTTTCGCAGCTATTTCTTAAATTTCCTCATGATTCTGTCTTCTTTTTACTACAAATACTCAAAAGGTTACAACAAAGGTCCACTGTCAGCGTCGAACTCATCGTTCAATTTTATGTTAAAACTATTATTTCCTATAGCGGCTCTTACTTTACTGGAAGCTTACCCTTTTCAAGTTAAATAGGATATAATGCAAAATATTTGGAATAATTAGAATCAGTATGAAAGTTTCTGGCTCTAATTGCATTAATGCAATTACCACAAACTCGTACAATGTTGATTAGAATATCATATTTTAAAAGTCAGTTACTGAACGAATGCTAACAATAGCAGTTTCATTGTAATGATCAAAATATTGACTTAGGCTTTCAGCATTTTTTGAAATAACATCTTTAGTAAACTTTTTTGGAATGTGTGAAAAAAAAAGGAATTTTATCATATTTATGTCCTTAAGAATGAAATACGTTTGTTGAAAATTATATAGGATGTATAGTAAGATTAGCCTTTCTCGTGCCTCTCTTCAATTAACTTAATGAAATGTAGGAAATAGAGTATTTAAAAAAAAAATCCTACATAAGTTAATTTGTAATGAAATTTAGTTAAATGTATCCCCAAAATTTGAAATTGAAGAACCGTAATATATATATTTTCGATACGTTAAAATTTTTCCCCAGCTTTAACGGTTTATTTTTATTATTTTTTGGAAAAGAAGAAAGTAAAAGATGCATTTAAAAACTTATTGAAAGAAAATAAAACCCTTTTGTAATTAATTTACTATGTACAATAAAAAAAAATTAAATTTTTGATTAAATTAACTGTATTTTATGTGCAAATAGTATTTTATGTCTTACTAAAATATGATTTCCGTTTTGTATCCTGATGTTATTTATGCTTTTCTAGTTCTGTAGATAATACTAGCATGATATAAAATATTTTAATTTTTGAGCCATTACTATTTATAGTCACTTTATGAGATCTTATCTTGCTCTGCCCATTTTTCTGAAATTGATATTTATGGGCGTAATTTATTGAGTTTATATATAACATTCATAATTTTTTCAAAATTGATTTTAACTATTCGAAAATTTAATTAGATTTCAGCTTTTTCTTTTTTTTTTTTTGAACCACATTTTAATTCAGTGCCTCATTACAAAGGAAGTTAGCATTTATTAAACTTTTGTTTTTAGATGTTTATTTATATTTATTTTTTTTTCTTCTTTACAATTGTGGTATATTTCCTGTTTGTGAAAGGGAAACTGAAATTTTCATTTCGACTGCTTTTCAAACGAAATAACCTTGTCCGTCGTCATCAAGTGGAGATCGAATGACGCACTCGTCTGTCCGGCCATCTTGACTGGAACCGCTACCGCCTTTCTTACCCCTCCTGCCACCTCAGATCACTCCCCTCCCCTAAATCGATCTATTCCCATCCCTCCCCTCTATATACGGCCTACCCTCTCTAAATGCACGCGCAACTACTACAACAAACTACTACTACGTTAGTGCCGTGACGTCAGCAGATTGCAAACTGCTGCATAGCCGCCCCTCTAAATGAAACGAAAATAGAAAATTTTGATATCGTTTGCAGTTTCCTGCTGTAATTGCCAGAGTCACAAATTCGAATACTTTCAAATGGGCTGTCGCATTTTCTTTTTTCCCTTCCCTCCCCTCAGCGACTTATCAGGTAATCTCTGTTGTCAGGTGAAGGAGACTCTTCTATTTTTTTTTCCTATAAAAAAAAATAATAATTTTATTACATTACACAGAACACTTTTAAAAGATAAGATTAGCTTGTTAAAATATTAGCATGATGTCGAATATTTTCGTTAATAAGTGAATTTTTTTTCTTTTTTCTTTTTGAAGTGCACATATCGAGGCCAGTGTGAAATAACGTTATCATCCACCGACTACGTGTTATGTGGAGGGAGAAAAACCAGTATATTACGAAACTTCGATGAAAATGAACATCAAATTCCTGAGCATTTTTTTTTTAATGCTCGATTGTACTGTTTATATACCTTTTGTGTTTTTCTTTCTGGCTAAGTGAAAATATAGTGTGTATGTTTTTCCCATGTACACGCGCAATGTGTACTGAAAAGTATTTAAAATTTTATGAGAAATGTTATGTTGCACAAGCAATTGTGCCTT
Source organism: Trichonephila inaurata madagascariensis (assembly GCA_019973955.1). Classification (NCBI taxonomy): domain Eukaryota; kingdom Metazoa; phylum Arthropoda; class Arachnida; order Araneae; family Nephilidae; genus Trichonephila; species Trichonephila inaurata. The sequence goes on along the minus strand of BMAV01027223.1, from coordinate 307,553 downwards.
TTCGAATCCCTGATCCCTATTGAGAAATAATTTGTAATATATTTACATGTACAATTGTACCTTTCTTCAAGTATCGAATCTGGCGTGTCGCGGGATTGAGTCCTGGTGCCATTGAAGACCAGCCATGTAGAGGGGACTGATGTGCATAAAATTTAAGTAGCTGAAAGCCCTCCCGATGGCGTGGTCTGGTAGTTTGGAAAAGGGGTTTGCAAGCTGAGGAGTCCGTCCTCTTCATTTGACCGAGAGGTTCAAAATTACGAAGTCCGTTGTCAGTAGTCCTCGTGTTTCTTTATAGTGCGACGTTAATATAACTCTCTCTCTCGAGTAATAATTGCATTTCGTGTATATTCATAGCATCTGCAAATAGTTTTTACAATTTATAGGGACTACGGAAAAACAGTCGAGAATGGAAAATGTGAGCAATTTTTTGAAAGAGTTCTGTAGTCAGAAATAAGTAACTGTAATCAAGTGAATTGATGTATTATTGTAGGTTTAAGTGAGTTCCCTCCATTAAATTGTTTTAAAAGCTTTGTACTGTTATTTTAAATTAAGGTATATTTTAATAGGCTTATAATTTTTTAATATAACATTAGCAATTATATCAGTTCCCAATCCCATGAAATACTGTTATATACAAATACAATATTGTTGTTGTAATGATGTCTAGCTGCATTAGAGTTTCATTTTTAAGTCCTTATTGATTCCTTGTTGCTGCTGCTGCTTATGCCATCTGATCGACAATAGCATTGGATCAAGGTTCACGAAATTCATCGCGGCTAAGGGCTAGATTTTTATGTCTGTCGTTAGCCTTAACTTTGAGCACCATGCAGGTGACAGTACAATTTTGCTCGGTTTCACCCCAATTTTGAGGGAGAACACCCTGAGGGTGGTCAGGGGCCTAATACCTCTCTACCTCTTCCACCACCCTCACGAGAGGACTTGCGGCTCGATGGCTATTTAGAGTACCCCCATGCCGCGAAGGCACTATACATTTACAAACATCCATGCCTTCTCCGGAATTCGAACCCAGGCCCTACGACACCGCAGTCAGCTTCACTAACCACTATGCCGGATGGGTGGCTGATTCCTCGTAAATGTGGTATAGATATTTTGATGAGCTGCTCAATGGTCATTGTCATAAGCTTCAAAATTTCCGACGTGCACAATGAGTAATGCGTTCGAGCCCTGACTCCTGTTAAACTATCTAGCATATTGAAGTTGTTGGTCACTAAGTTCCGTTACAACTTTTAAGTATTCTGGTAGTGTTAAGTTAGATGATAGAGATATTATTTCATTGTCTTCATCATCATGTCAAAGATTAAAGACTTGTCACGACTGAAGTTCTAAATTATGAGATTTTTTCTGCTAGGGCAACTTTTATTGAAACTCTTGAGCAACGTTTATTCAAAACCGATTAGTTATCGTCTTGATTTAAGGACGTGAGGTAAAAAGAGAGAGATAATGTAGAGCCGTGTAGTCATGGTCACGAATTTGTGGCCGACATTGTTCTTTTCGAGCCGTGAGCCCAACTTTTGGGATTAAAGATCCGCAATGTATATAGGCGGATGCACTTAAAATGTATGGAAATTAATTCCTCACAATGGCGTGGTGAAGAAGAGTGAGAAGGGGAACAGCTCAAATGTCACTCTCGTCGCTTGCCTTGTAGTTCAGAATTTCAAGGTCCTTCGGCTGTAGCCCTCTTTTCCGTACAGCCCGTTCGAAACCCTAAACTATTTTGGATGAGCCTTGAACGTCATGTAGAAACAGAGAAACATGAATCTTAAGTAATGTTTACATGATATAATGTAAGCATTTTTATGTTCTTGATATAATTCCTAAACTTCAACACGTTTTAGATTTATTAGGATCACGAAATAAATTCGAGTATTTTCTAATTTTAAAGCAATGTCTCATAACTATTAAAACCACATGAATAGAATGATTGAATTCAACTGAGGGTTAAAATAATTTAGTCACGTGAAATGTTGTTTCCTGCAATGACGCAGATTTCGCCGTATTTCAAAATTAGGGGAAAAATAAGACTATATAGCAGAAAAGCTATTTGTTCATTTGAAGGTAGTTTATTATTAAAGAGATTCAATATATATATGAAAAACTTTCCGCTTTCTATAATAATATAAATCTTACATAATTCGGAAAAATGTTGAATTAATGAAAAAGTTCTAGTTTATAAAAAGGATTGATTATTTAGATTTAAGGACCTGTTTTATGAAACATACTTTTTCAATCATTTGTTCAGGTAAAAGTATAAAATTCTGATATTTGAAAGGATTTTTTTATAAATGTCAAGACCTTCGTTAATTCATCTGGTAAATTATTTCCCGTTTCTTTTGTTGAAAGGTAATTTATCTTTAAAAATCTGTCAAGAAATAGGAAAGTTCTAAAGAACAATATATTTTATGAAATAAGCCTTTTAATCTTGTTTCTGAAACATTAATTGTTCAATTCTTTATTTTACAGATATTCTGTTTACATTCTGCAAATGCATTTTCCAAATTTTGAAGGAGGGGGGGGGGCATGCGATAGAGATTTATTAAATTTTTAATACAAACGGTTGCATTGTTTCGATTTTTTAAATGTATTTTTGCATTCTTTTATTTTGGTCTTCCTTTCGTGTACAGCTCTCTAAATCGTTGCAATCTGATTGGTAGAGCTACAGCCTCGCGGCTGATAAATCGAAGATTCGATTTTTGGTTCTGATGAACTGTGTAATAATGGAGACTGTTGTATGTTTTGGATTCATTTGGATTTGTAAGTCATCACATGATGTTCAGTAGAAGTAAATCATTCTGATCACATCTGTCATGAATCGGATTTACTAGTTACAGGGGAGGGACCGAATCCGGAATCCACCCCCACAGCCCTTGATTTTTTTCCCGATTGATTATAATCCTATATATACAGTACGTAAAAATTAATTAAATATTGGTTAATAATAATTAGTTTATTAATTAATGCTAATTATTAATTCAATAATTTATTTATTTTTTTTTTGTTCCGAAAATCGACAAAATCAAAAGAATATATTTGGCGGCATATTGAGGTATGATACAAGAATGGTGGACTTTCGACCCTGGACCCCAGGGTCGAAGGTCTGGGCGCTACTGTTTCTAGTAAATTACTCAGTTCGAATGGTATACTAAATTCAGTGAGAGAGAGAAGAGAGAGAATCACAAATAATTATATATAATATAAATAACATAATTTCAGTATACTGTTATATTTTCTTATTCTGTCCGCGTAAAGGTAGTCTTGAATTACTGAGATTGCTGACGGCTTTAAAGGCTTTGTTTGGGAAGTTTTGTTTAAATGGTTATTATTCTTAGTAGAATGTGCGTGGTTTTACTAGAGCTTAAATTATTATCTTGAGACCTTAATTATCTATCGCTTTTCAAAGTACGTCTTTAAATCTTTGTAGGAATGTAACCCATAAGCATTACCTGTAAAATGCATTTATTAGAGGAGGAAAATTGGGGGGAGGGGATATAAACCTATTCCACGTCATTGTCAATAAATCTGTTGCACATAATTAGTAAAACAGAATGAAATCAAGAATGTGTATCCAAATAGGGAACGTAAATAATGTAGTATTTTACGGAATTCAAATATCAGAACATGGTCTCAGTTTGATTAATATCAGAATATATAAATAAATGTTTTTAAAACATTTTTTTATTTCGTTATGTCTTTTTAAGAGCAATACTAAATGGTGTTTTACTCCATCAGTCACACGTGTTTGAACTTTGAAAACTGCTTATATAGTGCGCTATCGGGAACAAAATCTTTCAATCAAAAAATGTATTATTCTACTTTCATTGGATTAAGTTTTCTTTTTCGTGAAAGCTCAATGTAATACAATATTACAGCTGACATAAGTTTTTACTTCGATGGTTTTTACTATCATTTTAGGAATCTTTCGAATTTCTACATCTTTTTTTAAAAATAGATTTCATAAAATTAAATATATTTTAAGCTTATTAGTTCAATAAAGTTTTTATTTTTGGTATTGCAATAAAAAATATCACCAAATTTTTTAGATAACTTTGATATTTATATTTAAAAGCATAATTTCACAACTTTCATGGTTTTACATTTTTTTTTTGCATAAGTTAACAAATGATTACTATAAGGTATTTATATATATATAAAATATACTATCTATGTTTGAAAGTGAATATTACTTGGGGGATTAAGTTTTCGTGTGAATTTGAGTTTTTCCTCGGATGTTTAGGCTTGGCAAATGTAAATACAAAAAGCAAAAATACTTACGTATAAATTCATTCTATGAATATATTCATTGCATTCATATATTCTTAAGTAAAACTTTAGGACAAATGTTTTATGTGTTGATTTATCATTGAGAGGAGAAAGAGGCTATTCTCTTCGTATCTTCTCATGACAACTTCTGCATTGCCATTTTCTTTATGACAGAATATTTATTTAACATTATTTAATTGACTTTTCAACTTTTCACATTGCCCTTTAATTTAAGGTTTTCTAACACGTTGCTACATCTATTATTTAAAATAAAAGATGTCTAAACTACTCAATACACTTTAATTACTCCAGTGATTAAAATACAATATATTTCTCAAGTATAATAATAGTGCAATGAAGTATTTCGAAATACTTTAAAGAATTTCGAAGTACTCTTCGAGTATGATTGCTCAATGCAATTTTAATGATAAAACCTAGAATGCCCTGCAATGTATAAACTTCAAATTTAAGATTAACTGTAAAAGGATGATCATGGTATGTAGTTGGGTTTTTGTCGTCTTGGAAGAGCTCTCCGGGTCGAAAAAATGCGAAGGTCATTTTAAAAGAGATTCCAAATCATCTACAATGAAATATAACTAATCTGGATAAGAGAAGTATGAATTAATCTTGCTGGATTAAAAAGAGAAACGTGATGTAAATTTAAATATCAATCTTTCATGAATTAGGAACTTATTTATAATGCCCGAAAACTTCATTAGTCATTATTACATAAGGTTTTACAAGCCATAAAGTCATAATTTTTGTATTGTCATTTTCCTCTCATAAATATTGCACATATATTTTTAAATTTATATGTGTAGCCATTTATTACAAATGACCTTAAGTAATTGAAATTTTTTCCTTCAAAGAAAAATGCCATCTTTTAGATAACATTGCTTTTGAAAGAAATGAGTTATATAACTCTCCCCTCTGTGAAATTTGCGCACCAAATGATTTAGTAGTTATTAAAAATTTGATTCTGTTCCTTTTCCCACTCCACTCTTGATAGAGATCAAAGGGGGAGGGATATCCATCCCATTCAAATATATATATTTACTTTTAAACGAAAACAATTAAGATAGATTGCTTTCTTGTTAATTTTTAAAAATTTCATTTGGAAGAATGCGGTTTTTTTCCCCCTCCTAAAGACCTTTTTTTCCCTCCTACGTAGAAAAACAAAATGTTAGGCAGTGAAATTGATATAAATTCAATATCTTGCCTTAATGTATAAAAATTAATACAGGGCTTCGAACCGAAACTGAACCGAAAACCGGAAAAAACCGTTATTTTGGTCGGAACGAAAACCGGAACTGAAAGGAAAAAAAATACCGATTTATTTCGTTTCGATATATCTTCAGTCATTTTGTTACTGTAATCAACTAATCGATATTTTCTAATTTAACGTCAGTCATATAATTATCATCATTACATGTACATTGCTTTTCTATTTCTTGTTTTGATGTTCACTAGTACTTTTCTGTTTCAGTTTCGCATGAAACTACTTGCCAAAGGCAAATTTTAATTTATCACAAGGCTTCATTTTAACGAACCAGAAGTATAGATGATTTTTTAAGAAAAATATCAGTGTGAGTTATATTTTTCGCATCTCAGCATGCGATCATCTACGGATGTTAGTATAAATTTTTTAAATTGACCAGGCTGTTGCAACACTTAAAGACTATTTGGAACAAATTACAATCCTTAGAAAAATCCATTTCAATCGTAAACGAGGAAACACAATCTTCCAATGAAATCGATGAAAATGAAGACTATTTAGACTTTTTTAAAAAGTAAAGAATTGGCAATAAAAACACATTTAACCCATATTTCTACCGAGATTAACATTGAATTCATTTTAAATAATTTTAACCATGTACGAAGGGCTG
>BMAV01027223.1:284463-297996 GCA_019973955.1 Trichonephila inaurata madagascariensis | reverse complement strand
TAAAATATTTTTGTTGTACACTGTTATATAGGCACTTTTACGGAACCCTCCAATATTAATTATTATCGTACTCATTTGCAATATAATTATTCGGGCCTTTTTTTCTGTATAGTATAATGTTTTAAAATTTTTAAAAAGGAAGAAAAACTTAATATACATAAAAAAAAAAAAAAGGTAGGACATGATATGAGTAAGAAGCTACTTTCCCAATCACTCTATTTGTTTTTGAAAGAATGCTCTAAATATAAAGAGGAACGTTTATATATAAAAAAAAACAGTTTAATGTTCTCAAATCGCGCAGAAAAATGTATATTTCAACGTGTTTAGAATTAAAATTTTAGCGCAAAAGCTCCAGTAAGTTCTAAGTTATGTCTGAATAACATAAAATGAGCACGTTTTCTCATTTCATTCATCAGTGTGTTTTTTTTTTAAATTAATATTTTCGTGACGCATTTGACTCAGTTTAAGTTGAAAACGCAATAAATGGCCGTAGTAATACTGTAGGGAAATTCTAATTGTATAAAAATGAGGAGTATCTCTAAAGCTAAAAAAAGTATATCGATTGTGTTAGATAAGTGGAATGGAAATTTCTCCTACTGGTGACTCTTAATGAAATAATAATGCTTTAATATAATTAAACCCAAATGAATTGTGAGATTACTTTTAAAATTTTATTTGCTATCGAATTTTTATTTATGTTTTTGTGTACGTTCCTGTAATTTTTTTTTTTTTTTTTAAATGGCGAAAAGCAATTTAACGAATTTTTTGTAGCGTAGTTTTCTTCCTCACTAATTCATCAACATTTTTTACAAAATTGATGCCTTTTCTACTTATAAGAAACCCAAAGTTTGTATTTAAAGAAACAAATATTGGTTTATTAAGGCAGTTAAACATTTAAAGCGAATTAAATATTGAAAACTGGGAAAAAAAGTGAAAAAAATAATTTTCAAGTTTTCTGTCATTATCATTTTGTAATGTGATGAAATGGTACCGAATTACAAAGGAATATCCATAAAATTGATTATTATTTATTTTTGAATAGTAATATTGCAGTGACTTCTCAATGAGCAGACAAGTATTTAAAACTTTTCCAATTACATGGTTCCAGGAAGCAATTATAATCTCTATTTATTTCCTTTTATTTGATGGATGTCGTAGAAAGTTTTATGAAATGATGGCATGAATTTTTTTTTCATTAGGTTCTGGTCTGTGCTGTTTCCTGTCTATAAGATAACTGAATGTTTTCTGCTCCAAATCATCTTTTGCAGAATTTTGTAGAGTAGCGAAAAATTAAATCTCAAGTGTAAAAATGGGCAATGGAATAAGCCGCTGTTACACAATTCAATGATAACTTTTAAAATTCAGTTAATACATTAGAGAATTCAGGGGTTTTCTTTATCGTCAATTTTCGGAATTCAGAATACTGATCGTTTTTTTTTCTTGTTTCAATATATTGATGATTTTATTTTTTTTATTTTATTGGTGTTTCCCGCATTGATTATAATGTAATATTATAAAAGCAAATGTTTCTTCTAAAAGTTCTGGATTTCAATAATTTTTATCAATAATGTTTAATTTAGCTAAGTAGTACATTGTTGTAAATAAATGAAAAAATGTACAAATCAAAATTCTCAATGTTACATTATGTATTATTGCTTTATTCCTTTTCATGCTTAATATTCACAATTCCTACTATTATATCACAATATCCCTATATCTTGTTCAAATTTTCAATCGTTAATAAAATACATTTTAAAGCGCTCAATGGAGCTGAAATCTTATGTACACTATTATTTTGGATGACAATACGGTAATTTAATTATAATTAATAAAAATTAATTAACTGAAATTAATTATTTAAATAATTAGAGATACAGTCACGTTGGTCACGTAAGATTTTTTTTCCTATCGTTTTAAACCATTCAGTTGAACTGAAATTTTATATACACAATTGTTTTGGATAACACAATACACTGCAAACGATGACTTAAAAAAAAAGATTTTTTTTATACATTACTTGTTTTTCATAGTAAGATGATATGTGTAATTTTTTTTTTTTTAACTGAATATTTGCTGTGCAGTATTTTTTACTCACTTAAAAATTTCATTTGCTTGCACAGCTCTGATGTCGCGTGCAACTTGTATGCCGTTTTGAAAAAGTATAACTATAATCTAAACCTAATAATAAATTTTTGAAACCACCACTTTAAAAATCAAATCCTTTTTTTTAAATTTTATCTGCATTGGTAATAAAAATATCACCGATAATTCTCGAATAAGATATTCTACACAAATAATCTTAATATATTTTAATTTCATATCATTCTGAAAAGAGGCGAAAAATATTTGATTAAAAGAATAAGAAATTGCTTGGATATATTTTTTCCATTAGTATACAGTGAAGAAAAGCATTGGAAAGCGCGTTTATTTGTAATATAATAAAACCACATTCAAAAGTTTCTTGTGTTTAAAATTATATTTTGATGTTCAAAAATTTAATTACATTAATCAAACTTAATTTCAACATTCAGCCTTTTATGATGTAAATATTAGTTTTCTGTTAGCTGCAACCATCTGAGAAAAGGAAAACATTAACATCTATTACATTTCTCATACGTTCAGATACGATGATATTGTCAATACATCAAAGGGAAGTAAATTATGATGCTAGTTTATTAATAAATACGGTTAATTGATTTCATAAAGAAGGAAAGAAAGGAAAGGATTCTTTCTCGCTACGAATATTTTCTTTTTATCTCTATTTTTGCGAAATTGATTTTTTTAAAAAATAAAATCAACGTAAATTCCAAATTTTATTAAGTTCTGCTTAAAATTTTTTGGAGTAATTAAAAGGCACAGAGTTCTGTGGTGTCACATGATTGTCTCCGATGTTCAGTGTTATAATATATTTTACTCGACACTTTTCGGAGATTTCCAGTTGTACAAGTGTTTTAAATAATTGGAAAAAAAAAATTATGAAACATATAAACTATTAAATACATTTACGAAAGACGGAATAACATAGAATTGTAGTATATGAAAATTTCATGCAATTTCTTCAATAATTCAGTATTTAGATTAAAAATTATTGATTGAAATTGGACAGAGTTAAAGGTTCAACGATCAATATATGTCGATTATGATAGCATGTAATCGGTATATATCGATTCACTTATCACTTGTTCAAAAAAAAAAATTGTATTATTGAAAATTATTTTTAAAAAAATACTTATCGTTCTATTAAAAATGTAATAGCCTATATTATGTTGTTGTTGTTTCTAATGCCACCTGTCTGACGTAGTCAGATCGAGGCCCACGAAATTTATCGTGGCAAGGAGCTGGAAGTACGCCTTTTGTTGGCCTTGACCTTGAGCACCATACAGGTGACAGTACGAATTATCTCAGCGAAATTCCCCGAAGGGACGATAGATGGCGACACCACCAATTTCCACCTCCACAATTTAGGCATGGAACTGAAGGGGAGGGAAATATTCTCTAGTCCCTTGCAATCGTGATTCAGCCCACAAGACTTTCGGACCCACTGATTTAAAGAGCACGTGCTCCGTGTGTACTCGGAGACTATTTGGTGGCACGGGCATCAAACCCAGGCCTTCCGGTCTGGAGTCCGATGCCCTACCCACGGCCGAGCTTGTATTATAGTTCAAAATAAATAGAAAAATCTTTTTAATCTGATTGCGATGAGAAACGTAAAAGTAAGGCAAAATAAAAATAATAAATACAGTTTAATTTTTATAAAATATGTTTCTCATCGGCTCGGTGGCTTAGAGGCAGCGTGCCTGCTTCGTAAGCCCAAAGTTGTCGATTCAATCCCGGCTGGAGTCGATAAATTTTTCTGGTTGCGAAAATCGTAGGCACGTATGTCATATGATTATGTGGCATGTTAAAGATTTCTTGAATATCTCTATTTAACTCTGGTACTCTTGTCAAAATTAAATCCCGGCAATATTTAGCATCCGACGAAAGCTTGAATTAAAATGAATTCAAACGTCAAAATTTGGTAACGAGAGCCGCCACTAGATGGTGCCACTATGAAATGGCTCTCACATTTGAAAACTTGTCGTGTCTGCAAAGGCTTAGTTGCCAATATGCAGCCCATCAAAATTTTCGCTTTCAAATAACTGCATGTGAATGAAAAATGTCTGTTAAATGAGCTTGGACATGATTTGCTATCACAGTTTATTGAAAAGAAAATTGATTTTCTTATAAATGTATCATTATTATTTAACTATCAAATTAAGACTCTGAGAGAGTACTCACGGTAGCTTTAACAATGTCGCTAATTACCCGAATAATTAAACAAGTAAAATGAAAAAGATAAGTAGCATCGAATTATTCATTTTATAAGCATAGCATATAAACAAAATTTTCCGTTGAATGTGTTTGAATATTTCATCCATTTATGCTTATATGGTTTGGTAGTTATCACCTAAGTGTGTTATATTTAAAACTTTTCCTAAAATTGCACATACGCACATGGTATAAGTATGTGAATGATTGCATTGATATGATTTTCAACATAACATACTTAAACGTGTTCATTTAAAAAATCATTATTTCGCTATTAAAATTTTTTACTTAAGAATTTTTTTAAAAAAGTGTTTTTCTTTTCTTTTCACAGATGACTTTTCCTCCTTAAAAAGCTCAGAGGAGCAATAGGAATGCAAAGATTTTTGCTAGGAGAGTAAGTTAAGCTTTTTCTTGCAATTCTGTTTCGTTTCAGATTTATTTATTTCGTTTTATTTATTTAATAAATTCAGAGAACTTGATTTATTGTGAAATATATTTGAATTAATTTAAATTAGTTTATCAGTTAAAAATTTCTAGTCGTCTTTCAAAACTTGTATTCTTAAAATATTTGTACTGTACAGCAATTAGCAGAAGTGGTTGCCCAAACGAAAAGTAGACAAGTTCAATAAAAAGAATGATTTTATTGGAAATCACACAAAAGAAGTCGCTCTTGGGAATTGTAACACAGGTCTCATCGTTTCGGACCCAATGTCTGCACTCTAAAAAGATCGTGGTTGATTCTGGAGGCAGTCCTGATCAACTTTTAGCTACCTTTACTTCATCGTCCAAATAGAAACATAATACTGTCTGAAGTGTTGTAAAGGCCTAGAAGTCACAGGGTAACAAATCCAGACTGTACGGTGGGTGTTCTAACATCCCTCAACGGATTTTTTAAAACTTGCTTTGATTTCACTGGATACGTGTGGACGGACATTGTCATGGACATCCGATATCGTTTGCTGCCCTTCTCGAAATTTTTCACACCAACTGTTCCAAGACGTTCGACCTAAATAGTGTTCGCCATAGACTGACACTATTCGTCATCAAACTCACCTCCTGCAATCAAAAACCATACTACCGCACTTTGTTTCGACCTGAATGCATCCTTATATGATACGACTTTACTTTTGATTAATTTCCTCTACCATTAACAGGTTTCACTGTTAAACGTCGTATGCGGTGTACACTTCCTACTGTCCTTCGTGTCCCTGCTATAGCTGCATTCATTCTGACGCAATCGTGTATGTCCACTTTTCATTTGGGCAACCTTATTGGTAATAAAGTATTTTTGTTTTTTATTTCTCATTAATAATTTGGCGAAGAAGCTATTTGTGCTTTAAACAATGATGATGGCTAATTTATTTAGGAAATTCAATTTTTTCGATATTCCTGTTTTTGTACATACAAGTGATTTTTTTTACACTCATTGTATCATATTTTTTTCTCGTTTATAACTTAAAATATCGTACTTTTAGGAAGTTTAGTATTCAAAAAAAATATAAAAGTAAAAATTTGTACAAATATTGTAAGAACTATGTCACATAAAAAAGAACCCGTAAAAGTAGGTAAAAAACAAAAGTGCATAAAAAATTTGATAAGTTATATCTTATTTAAAAAAACACGTTTCTTGTTTATCGTATTTTATTTATTTTCTGTGTGATTAGAATAATTATTGGAGCCGTAGTAGCCAGAAAATTTAAAAGCAACGAGTTTCGCACCTGATAGTGTTCCTGAATCAGTGGAAGACTGACATAGGAATAAATTATAGTTTAAAAAAACTAAAAAAAACTTCCTTTTATAGTTAATCGAACTGAGTTGTAACTTAAACTTTTAGTCACCAAATCTGGAAATGGGATCTGATATTAGTCGCCAGATGCGGGATGGGATCTGAAAATGGGGAATCATTTATCCTGATGATCCTGATCAGAACAATAGAACAAAATTATTAAATTATTGTATTGTCATCGGTCCTAGACAAGTGAGCAAAATTTCGAAAAAATTTGACCTTTTAAAGTAGGTAAAAACTGAATTCAAAGATTCCGTTCCATACAAGTGAATCTTATAAAAAGGTGTTAATAATATTGGGAGAGGGATGGTGGCGCAGAAAATAGAACTTAGCCTCAAGTCAAAGGTGAGCAGACTTTTCCGAAGATAGGCTACCTTTTAAGTTTTTCAAGGTGTTGCGGTTTCAGTGTCGAAGGTGTGGGGAGCGAAAGAAAAAGTGTACAATATTTATTATAATGGAATAATGAATACGGAATATGTACTTACCTACACAAATACAATAAAAAAAACCCTGCTTTTTTTAAAAACCGTGATTAAAACAAAAAGGCAAGATACAAACATAATACAGTCGGACCTCAATATAACGAAGTCGCTAAATCTCAAAAAAAAGTTCGTTATATAGAGGTTCATCTTTCAATTTTCTTCATAAACCATGTAAAACAAATCTTAAATTTATAAACACTATATATTAAAAAAAGTAATTATTCACACCTTTTTGTAAATTAATATATATTTATTTTACATATTTTACCTATTAAAAAAGAAAGAAAAACTACAAGAAAAGTTTCTTGACGTCTTTATCCTTTTCCTGAAGAATTAAATTTTTTTTCTTTAATGCTCAAGCACTTATGTTTTGACATTTTCGAGCTACGAGAAACGAAGTTACCCGTACGACTGATCAATACTACAAATAAACGGAGACTAGTTCAAGAACATGAGACTCTACTGAAGGTGAAAGGGGATATCGAAGATGTTTCCGGTGAACTTGACAATGGGGGTTAAAGGTTGCATTTGTTGGATGAAATGCCCAGAATTCTGTTGTTCTTGTCGATTTAGGTGCCTTATAAAACCAGTTAAAAATTTATGACCACCATAAAATGTGCTAAAAGAGAGAATAACTCGAAATGTCCAGAAATACTTCAAAATTAGGGAGAAAAAAAATTGAATCACAAGAAAAAAAGTTCGTTATATAGAAAATGTACTTCGCTATTGGGAGGTTATTTTACGAAGAAAATCGTGAAATGTTCTTGGTTCCAGGAAAAAGTTCGTTATATAGAAAAATTCGCAATATAGAGGTTCGACTGTAATTACCTCAAATACAATAGTATAAAAGGATGCATTTATTTTCAAACAATTCAAGTACATTAAAAAATAAAACATTTTCATCTAAAGTTTAGTCCTTGTAGTTACAGTCTGTAGAAGACTTAGTCTGCATACTGTCAGCCAATCTGGAATATTTCGGTATATAATTACTAACTACTAATCTTTAGGCGGTCACCCCCAAATATCTTTGGTGGTCCACCGATTGATCGCGATCGACTTAATGCCCTGCTCTAAGTCTTCGATGCCGTGGTATGTGAAGAGAATGAAATGCATGTTCACATGCTGTATTTATTCATAATTTGATTTATATAAAGTTACAAGGTCTATCGTATATCTCCAGGATGTTTAAAAATTTAGAATCAGCCAATTTCCAATAAATTGATTAGGTTATAAAAATCGGTTTAAAAGTCAAAATTTGAAAAAAATTTATGATTTTGAAAGTATTTAATGAATGTAACAAGAAAGTAATATCAAATTTGTTAGTTAGAATGTGTGAACTGTTTTATTTGCAATCTGTTTTTATTTTTTATACATTAAAAATAAAACAGATTGATAAAACCCTTTTTTAGACAAAATTTAATGATCCTGTTCATCTCCTAAAAGAAATTTTAATCCTATAAAAAAATTTTTTTAAATTTCTTTAAGAGCTAAAAATACTTTTGCTGAAAAGTCAATGAATTGCAATTAACAAAATATACATTTTCTAAAAAAAAAATTATTTATTTTTTTTTCAAGAATACAGGAATTTACAAGCACATTTTCAAGCATATGGATTAATTATTTGCTATTATACCGTGTTTGCTGCGTTATTTCTCTTTTGCTGTAAAGATTTTTTTTATTGTTAGAATTGTTCATTCCCTTAATTTTTTTAAAGATTGATAACTGATTAATTTTGAGTTAAGCTGTTACATTGATTTTATATTATCATTTTAAGAAGTAACGTATCCTTGTAAAGTTTAGATCCAAAAAAAAAAATTAAAAAAAATTAAAAATTGAGGGCTGTAAAATATTTTTTGGCCGGTAATAGGTAAACAAAAATCCAAAATATTCTTATGTTGAAAATTACCTTTCGTTTTAACATTAAATTTTGCTCATTTGTACATATTTCCTAAAAAATTCTCTCCAAGTATTCATCTGATGTCTATTGTACTTTTTAGCATTATAAGAGCATTCATGGGAAGAATGCTGTTTGGGTTGTTATTGGTTCTACACAGTAATTATTACCCGAACTAATCATTTTTGTAAAACTGTATACTTTTCGCAATATTCTGTGTCCATCCCCAAATGATTTGCTGTTGTCAAAATTTGAACGAACATCAAGATTAATTGTAAATGTTTGGTTCACTTCACTTAATCCTGATGAATATTTCCACCTCTCGAAGCAGAAATCTCCCCCTCCCCGTTTACCTTAACACATTTTATGAAAGCGAGTTGCGATTCTTAAAACAAACCCCCAAATTAGGAGGAACTACAACCGTTAAACGCGCTCCCAGAAAACTTCCGTGCTATGTGCGAGGATTGATGCGTTGGCTAACGAATACTGTTTTGCATATCATGGCCGCCAAACGTCGTTTCTGCTGCAGCGATTTTCAACTTTCTTAGCCATCCCAGACGCCATTTTCAGACACATTTCATTCCTTCATTTGCATTCTTATCCTTAATCGTTAAGTGCATGGAAGTCACAGGGAGTATTACTAGTACCGTACTTATACGTCGAAATTTATCGTTTAATCAAATATTTTGATTTCGTTTCGAATTAGACTGTTTATTTTAGTAATTTTCTGTGAAATTGACAGTATTGTGGCCATTTAAAAATTATCGATTTTCTTTTCTTTTTATTTCAAACGTTTTAGTTTTCGATCTTCTTCCTTTGCCTGGGTTAAACTCCTTTATTAAAATTTTACTGCATTTGTTTTTTTGCAGAATAGTTTTATTGGTGATAATATTTTATGTAACGTTTTCTCTAATCTACACAAAAGTTATTTGGTTCTTTATTTTGTTAAAACTGGATGTTTTATTTTATTTTAAACAGGAAAACTATTACGCTGATTGCTCATTCATGTATGATTGCCTATTTTTTTGTCTGTCGTAATCGAGAGTGTTTCTTTGAAATGGACCATTGTACATGAATTTTAAATTATGCGTCCCTCCTCCATTCTTCATACTTAACGTTATTAAATCTAAAAATTTGGGAAAGAGTGAAAAAAAATTGCAAATGCTTTTGATGTCTGTTTTTTTTTAATGTTAATAAGAATAAAAAAATAGAAAGTGGAAAGATTGTTCAGAAAATAATTATTATAATTAAAGTGGGTGATTTTTTTTTAATAGAAAATACTGAAATGTAATTTTTGAATAACATCAATGTGCTAAATATTGTTTATCATTTGTGTGGTGCAAATTATTTCCGAGAAATAAATAAATCCTGATATGATACGAGTTCAGTTTTTCAAACTTTTGTGAAATATTCATATTTTTTCTTCTTAATGAAACTCTTAACATCCCCCATTCATAAAACAATTAAGATAATTACAATTCAAGAGAAAGTATCGATAACCAAGACTATTTTGAAATGAAGAGAATAACAGCATCATTTAGTTAAGATAGAATTTAGTGCAAAAGTATATTAATAAGATAAATTAATCACTTGAAATAAAAAATCATTTCTGGATTTGCTTACATCTCATATTTTTAAGCGCGATGAATTTTTTTTTCTTTTAATATTTGATTTATTGCTATTCAAACCATGAAAATTATTTTAGAAAAGAGATGAAAAGTCGGTTTTTGTAATGTATTTAGTGTTCCACACCATATTTAATTTTACTTCATTAGCATTTGGTGTGGGAGAGGAGAGATGAAAATTGTGTACTTTTTGTTCACGAATAATTCATCTTAACAATTTTCTTTTATTATATCTAAAAGAAATACGGAGTAAATAATTTTCAGTATTGTACTTCATTGGATCAATCATTTTTTTAAAAGTAGATTCTTGCCTATCTAATTGCGTGTGCGTATGTGATCTAAAAAAAAGTATTTCCCTTTTCTATATTGAGAAAATCATTCTTTCTTTTTTTTAAAATTTTCTAGGATTTATTCAAATTTTTGTTAAAATTAACTGTCTATGAATAAATATTATTCAATAACGTAAAAAGTAACCGTATATATATTTGGGGGAAAAAACAAACATACAACCGCGGAATATTTCCTTGGGTTTTAATCCCCCCCACTCAACTAAAAAGGATATAAAATATGATCTATAAAGGAACAAAACATCGCTGTTTGAAGTTATACGAGGGCTACTGGTGACATTCCTCTTTATTTTGAGCCGCGGTGTAGTGATGAGGACGACACCTGTGCTGGTACCTCACTCAACATGCGTCTACACCACGCCAGTTTAAGAATTTAGAACAGAGATTCCCAAACTTTTTGTCTCATAGACCCCTTGCCATGTTTTTCCGTTTTGGGTAGACCCCTGCTTGCCTGATATTGATTTTTTGCAAATTTATCAACTTAAATATCTTTTTGACGGCTGGTATAGAGGTACTTACTCTAAAAGATTTAAATTTCTAACTGCAAGGAAGTATAGTGTTTAAAAATTAAAAAATACATGTTAATTAAATTAAAATTTAATAATTGATAAAAAAAATGTTTATTATGGGAGGGATGAATCTGATGCTTCCATGACTAATTTTCATCTTATAGTATCAATCTTGTCAGGTTTTACTCTAAATCTCCTCGGTTAGAAGTGTCCAGTCTTTTTCTTTCTTTCTTTCTTTCATTTTGGAGATAGGCAACTCTGCTGAAACTCCTTCGCACTAGGAAAAGCCATTAAAAATTTTCTCACAATACTCCATAATTCGGGATAAATAACAGGTATATATATCTTATTAAAGCCAAAATTTCTGACATCCCTTTCTAAACTTTTCTTTAAGATCTCCGTTACTGCTTATTCCGATAAGTTAATCTTATAATATGACTTTTTTTTCAATCAATGTGACAATATGAATTCATTGCCTACTGTGGTAATTACCATAGTTGAAGCATTCTCAAACTTAGTTTCAGAGTTTGAATAACGGGCATTTAAATGTTGGACGTCGATTAAAACGCCTTTTTCGTGGCAGATTGTCTGTGGCCAATTGAGAAACTGGGAAAATTCGCGACGTCCAATATTATGCTCCTTACGCTTAATTCTGGTCACCTTGTAACTGCAAATTAACCTCATTAAATTTTGTGAATAAATCTGTTGAATAGGTAAAATCTGGCATCCATTTGATTAAATTTTCTTTTAAAATTAAAGTCACTATCTGGTTTAATGAGAGCTACTATCGTTTAGACATCCATTTAGACCTCATGGACCCCCAAATTATTTTATCGCTGACGAGGACCCCTTGCAGGTCACTATAGACCCCTTTGGGGTCGATATAGACCACTTTGGGAATCACTGATTAAGAACCCCTCGACAGATTTAGAACAGAACTTTACACATGGCGTGCCTTCAGTGGCACCAGAACTGGAGCCAACGTTAATGAGTCGACAAAAACAATGGCGACTGTGACCACTCAGCAACCGCTGCAGAAAATAGCACATTTTAGTTACTTATTGCTATTCAAATAATTTCAGTTCTGATGGAAATGTTAAAAGTTTGTTTTCTGAATATTTAGAATGTGTCCTAAGTTAAATTTCAAATTAAAATTGACATTTTTCGAAGTAAAACAATACATTTTTTTTAAACACCTATTTTTTTTAAAAAAAATATTTATATTAATTTACAAAATGAAAAAAAAATATTAGTATTTACTTTATGGCAGTAAATCTTTCCCTGCATTTTTTTCATGTTCAATAAAAAATGTATATATTTCACTGTAGATATTTAATTTTTAACTTCTCAACGAAATGCCTTGAGGCGATTATTTTTCTGACTAGATACGAATTTTGAATTAGCTTTATTACCACGAAAAATATTATTAATGTTTTAATGTATACTAATATTTTACGAATTAGTGCTAAATTTCTTTTATTTTATTTAATTTTTTAGAATTCCTTAGTTAAAATGCTGTTGAATATGAGCTTTATTTGTGTTCCTGTAGTTAAATAACTGTGTGTTTTTTTGGTCTTTTTCAAATGTCAATGACAACTTTCATTTGATATGTATTTGTTTACTTAAAGCGTAACTCTTCTTCGTGGCATTAACTAGGTCACAGGTAGGTTTTAACCCAGTTGCGAAATTCTCCATTTAGGACAAATTCAGGGTTCGTAATTAGTTTTAAAAAGGCAGATGTGCTAATTAAAGAAGACAAAAAATTTGTTTATTAAAACTATACCTTTTCATTGGAAACCGTGAAAATTCAAAAAAAGCATTAAAAAAGCGGAGGAAACTATTTTTTGAGTTAATGAATGATTAGCGCATAGTCAAGTATGGAATCCGAATATTAGGAATTTTTAAGCTTTTTTTGTGTCTAAACAGAATTCTCTTTGAGAAGCACTGCTTTTAATACTCTGGATATTGCACTTTTTCACATTTTTATTTATACAGTTCCACATTGTTATAGTGGCCGCGGTTGCCTAGTGGTCAAGGTGTGTCTGTGGCGTGTCATGAGTTCGAGCCCATTACCGCTGAAGACCCGCCGTGTGGGGGAGCGATGCACGTGAAAACTGTCAAAAGCTCAAACGTCCTCCCGTTGGTGTAGTGTGGTAGTTAGGAGAGGAGGTTCCAACTCAGGTGTCGTCCTCGTCACTTGACCTTGGTTCAAAATCATGAGGTCCGTCGCTAAAAGCCTTCGTGTAGTTGAACAGTGCGACGTTGATTTCACTTACTTACTTACTCCTCAGTGTTATAAATGAACAACACATCACTTAGTGCATGATCTGTCGTTGATTGTAATGGAGATCAAACATATAAAATATATCAGTAAAATAAATTGTACTCTTAAGGTACATTTTGTGTCAATGGTATTTATTTGTTAAGATAAAGTGGAATCTTGCTTAGTGAACATAATTCGTACCAGAAGCTTACTTGAAATGCGAAACACTCGTTAATTTTTCCATTATTTAAATTAATATGTAAAATACGATAATGCGTTCCATGCCGTAAAAATACTCAAAAAAGGAGTGTGGATCAAA
>BMAV01027223.1:272043-283883 GCA_019973955.1 Trichonephila inaurata madagascariensis | reverse complement strand
TACTCTTATAAACGCATCCTCAGATTGCCGGTTAGTTATCACGTAATCTCTGTAAAATTTGCTTATTTCTTGTTTTCTGTCTTTTCAGTTTCAGATTATATACAGTCGATCAGACAAACGGATTGCATATCACCTCCCACGACCTTTACTAGCTTACTTCCATTTTGACTTCAGTTCTGAGTGCCTCCTTCCTTTTACTCCGACGTAGTTTATGCTTAATTTGAATTGTTTTCGCCAATACTTCTCATAGACAGAGAAAAAGAGGCTTGCCTTCTATTTACTTACTGGCTAAGCCTTTATACTCATTAAAGTTGTTTTTGTGATAACTTCTTTAGGCATGTTTTGTTGAAGAGTAAACTTAAATTAAATGTCAGGTACGGGTGCATTACGATAGTCCGCAATCGTGCTCGGGTCGGCGATGAGAGCATAGTTTTCAATTGAAATCTTTTGCACATTCATGCACACTATTTCCCGTGAAGTTTTATTTTCTTTATTAAATATTATTGTCATGCAGCCCACTTCCATTCCAACTCCAGCGAGTGAACGAGAGAGCAGAGAAGTGCAGTTTGGGAAAAAAGATTATTCGGTACTTACGTATTATCGCTACGGTATTGGTGACATAATATGAAAGGAAGCACAGTGGGGAATTTCACTGGGTATGACGCATAGTAAATCAGGGTTGCCAACTTCGCACGTTATCTTGAACGTTGGCATTGTTGCGATAGTACGTAAGTACCATATAAACATGTTTATTTTTGAAATATAATCTACATAAGTAATTTACATTTTAAATATTTTTAAATAATTAGACTAGTTGACATTTAAATGGAATATATTCAATATAAATATACAAGAATGCATAATTATTTAAACATTGCCCTTTGCAGAAAATGGACGAAATAAACAAATCCACCGATGAATGGGCATGAAAAACAGAATTACTTAACGCCCGCATGCGAAAATGTCGTAAAAGAAAACGTAGTACTTCCGAACAACTGGATTCTCTTGCCCAGAATTAATCAAGAGTTTTCTCATTTCTATTGTGTGGTCATAAGCACACACCCAATTTTATTATTATTATTTTCTCTGTGCGAATCACTCGTTATACAAGGTGCTCAAGTGAGATTCCACTGCATAAACATAGTTATGGAAAGCTTATTTTTGTATCATTTTTCATCCGTTTCACGTCGTAACATCAATTGATCTTTTTATTTTGGAATAAAATAATCCTCTCTTTTCTCTCGGGTGATTGTTTTTTCCCCTCCCCAAATGGGCTGCATTTTGGCGCACAAGCCTTTGCAGACGCGGCAAGTCCCTCAAGTGGGAGAACCAATTTAGTGGTGGCATCAACAAGAAGCGGCTTTCGCTACTAAATTTTTGACACTTGAATTAAGCTTGAGTAATTGTTGGAAATGCAGGATGCACACTACTGTTATTTGTCTTTCGTAAAAGGGTAATTCATTTTGAACCATTTTTGTTTTTGCTTCGTCTCGAATCGTGGTGGCAATAGTTCCAAGATCATTTTTTGTCTTAAAATCTGAACAATTCATTCTTCCTCGTAAAATTTTCCTTGTATTACTGGTAACGTAATTATCGTTATAATCGTGATAGTGAATGTCTCTACTTTCTTAATTCAAATATGAAACAATCGTGCCATCGGATTTTTATGGCATGTATACGTTGCATTAATAAATCATTCTTCGTTTCTAATTTGAATGTATATTTCTGCAAAATTCATCATAATTTTGAAAAAATGGGATGAGTGTGAATACACTGATGTTCAAAATTAAGGAAATGTTCGCTTCTGATTGATCACCTTATAAAGTGCCGGATAAATTTGAGCAAAGTTTGGTATGTACATTGGCTGATACAATTTTAAAAAAAAATATTTACATACGTAAGTAGAGTATGGCAGTACATCGAAATATGAGAGGTTACAAGATGAAAGAAGTAGGTTAATAACGAATATGGTTCCTTTTTGGTAGTATACAGCTCTAACAGTGTGAATTCATATTGGAAATTAGATGAATTTCTTTTGGAGTCTTGTTGAGTTTGTATTTCTTTGGGATGTGAATTCATGTATTTCTTTACAGTCTGACCAACTTTTCCTTTAACTTAAAGAAAATCGCAGTTTTCCTCACGTTTGTATCATTATTCGAGGCCGAGTGGTAGCGTATCGCGCTTCCATACCACAGGTTCGGGGTTTTATCCTCGGACTGGGCAAGGTCGACTCAGCCTTTCATCTCTTCAGTGGATTGATAAATGAGTACCAAGCTTGCTTGGCGACTAAAACACTGGGGATTTTTTGCTTCAGACTGACCACCTGATCGGGCCATCTGCTCATGCACTTCTGCGCCCAATGGTCACGTATACTGGAATGGGCACAATAAGCCTTGGGCCTCATGGGCTGTTGCGCTACTGAGTTTGAGTTGTATCATTATTCATTTATTCCTTTCTAGATGGGAAAAAAGGTTTATTTGACACTTAAAACATAATCAATAACGGTAATTTTTTTTTTGATGAAATTATTTGCAACTGATCAAATTTGTTAAAAATTTTCATTAGAAATAAATTTTTCCTATATATAATTATATATATGCTTACTAGGGCTGTTAAAATAATTACACCACGAGTTTTTTTATTATAACTGTGAAGTCTCCTTTCGGTCATGGTATCCTCCTTTCCCGAATGGTCATGGTCACGAGCTCGTGACCGGAGCAGTTGAATCGCGGGTTCGAAACCTTGTGCCACTGAAGACCTGTAAAGAGGCTGCTACACGAAAAATCTGTGGTTTCTTAGAGTCCTCACGTTGATGTGGTGTGGAAGTTTGAAGGGGGGGACTAACTCAGGTGTCATCTTCTTCACTTGACTGTGGCTCAAAATTTAACCGTTTAGTCGCGTGTTGCCTAACGGGACGACGTAAATTAAAACCAAACTAATCAAATCAAATTCTAAAAAAATTTCCGGGGGAGGGAGAAAGAAATTGTAATTTCAAAGACCGTTTTGAAAATTTTCAAATAAATAAATACATAAATATAAACTAATAAATAAAATAAAACAATGTTCCTAAGATTTTTTTTTCTTACTGAATTTACACTGTCTTTATTCTTTTACTAGTTTTGCAAAAGCATTATTTTCTGTGATCACGTGTTAAATATTGATGGAGAAATCGAATAATCATTGAAAGTCCATTTTTTGAAAACAATTTTGTGTTTTGATCAATATTATTTTTATTTATAACATTACATATCATATATAAAATCTATGTCTATGTGAAATGTTTTCTCGAAAGTTTAACATAAACATATGACTCACAAAACTACATGCGAACATAAAATACATGTGATGATAAACAAATCTTCTTTTACAAAGTAACAAATCTTGACGTACTCAACAGATAAACGCTATTTAAGTAGAATAAAAATGGTTCAATTGAAAAATTGCATTTTTATCTAAAGTAGGAAATGTTATATTTGCTTCATATTCAAATCGTTGTGGATCTAGCTGACATATTTTAATTTATTTTTATTGAAACTTGTCCGTAAGTAGTTTTTTTATATGGAGAATTCATTTTAAGTTGGAAATTTTGGTTGACTATGAGCTGAGGAAGAAAATAAAATCTTTGGAAATTTTCAAGTTTATTATTTTTTTCAGTTTCTCGCAACATTTTGATTTAAATTATTTGATTATCATATATGCCAATATCGGTTTATAGCTTTTTGAGCTGTAGTTAAAATAAATCCGACGAATCTTTTTTTTCTTCTCAAAATTGAATATGTTCGTAAAATAACTAAAATCGAATTGTTAGAATTTTTCACTAGAACTCACAATTTAATAAGAATGTTCAAATCCGTTTTTATTCATATATTGATTTAATTTAGTTCTTAAGATTCATGAAATGAGATACGTTGTACTTTTTGTACGTTTTTTTTTCAATTTGCTTTTACAGAAAAATAACAAGATAATGGAATTTTGTAAAAGATACTATGTACGACGATCTATTTCAGTCTGATAAATTGAGAAAGTTAAAAGTTTTTGTTATATGCATTCAAAAAACAAATACCTTATCTGAGCAGAGGAAAATGTCACTTTAACTCTAGACGAGATTTTATTAAAAATTTGTTCATGGAGAAATTTTGAATCTATTTTTTTACAAATGAACTATTATTGATTTTTTTCATTAACTTCACATGTTTGTATTTTAATATTAAACTGTGGTATTAGTAGTTTACTTGATTACTTAATATGTAAAATACGTTGGTCAAATTTAATCGTCATTTTTTTCTAAAGAAATAAAGGAGAAAGAAACAATATGCTTCTAACCCAGCGATACTCAACCTGTGGCCCACCGAGCCTTTTTAAGGTGCCTGGTAAGGGATCACTGTTCTGAGAAATTTACTTATTTAAGAACATTGTATTAAAAATTTGGTGGGAAATTTTTTGTCAAAAATAAGATATATCACTTTTGCTTTTTGCTGTCGGTGTCGTACGGGTACAAATTGATATTCTTTTTCTATTTGGAATGGTTACGGTTAGTGTGTGTGTGTGTGTGTGTGATAACAGACAACAGTGGAGTAGTGACAATTTTATGTGTGGAACTAATTTTAAACTATCTTTCATATCTTGCAAGCTAAGAATATTCAAAATAAATATATCGTTTCAAGACGATTGAGAGGTTGACTATTTTGTAGTGAAAAACAAACATGGATCGGTAATTGTTTAATCTGTCACGAAAGTGCTGTATTAATAAAATACCAATAAACAGGAATCATTCAATGTGACATTTTTCCTCGAAGATCTCTTTTCAGAGGTGATAAATAGGCTTTCTTGAATAATCTTTGCAACAGCAACAAAGTGTTTTGTCAGTGCGGTAATCACAGCGGTAACAAAGACATCCTATGAAATTTGTTGTATTATTCGTAGAAACCGTTTACTGATGCAGAAATTGGGAAGGAGCGTTTCTTAAATGCTCCTAATTTAGTGTTTGTGACAAAAATAAAAAGAATAATGTAAAAAATGATAATTAAAAAAAAGCAAAACAGAGTTATAATATTTTGATCCAATTTTCTACGTTTTAAATTTCCAATGTTACCTTAGTCTTAAAGCATTTCTCCCCCACCCCCCTCCCCTTTCATTTATCATCAGGTTGCGGCCCGCGTGAAATAACTTGCATATCTATGCGGCCCGCGTGAAGTAGTTGGCATTGGTATGCGGCCCTGCAGGAAAAAAGGTTGAGTACCCCTGTTCTAACCCATGATCTACAGTGCCGGTTTATTCATTGTGCGCTTGGAGCGGGCGCCCAGGGGCATGAAAGGGCCCAGATTAGCTGGATTAGCTACTGTTTTCTGGTAATAAATTTCGATCCGCCAGTGCGAAGGGGGCCCGTAGATCTTCTGCGCCCAGGGCCCGAAATTAACTTAAACCGGCACTGGTGGTCTAGATATCAAGAGCGTAAAGTTTGAGTTATCACCAGTGATGTCTTGTTTGAGGCCCTGGGACCTATGTAAAATTAGGTCCCACCTACGACCCTTTTAAACAGACAGTGCATAGTAAACGTTGCCAAATATTCGTACAAAAGGTAACCGATAACAAATAAGTGTGCGTGACTCACAATCTCACAAATTTAAACACAGACTACCACCTTTCAACCAAATGGGCAATGATAATGTATAATTGTAGACCTAGGTCTAGACATGGACGACGTAAAGGACAGAATACAGTCTTGCCACTGTTGCCAGTTGGCGTATAGTTCCAAATTCCCTGTTTTTCAGAGAATCTGTCTTAAGAGAAACTTTTGACGATTAAAATTATTAGGATCTTATTGAAGCCCGGCCTCCCTCCTTTCCCCCCGAAGTATGAGGCCCGGGCTCCGTTGTCCCAGGCCTTAAAACATCCTTAGTTATCACCAAGAATTTGTTGTGTGGAATAATGGCGAAGGTCGCACGCGCGTTATATTATCTAATTTCTGGGTCTTTATCTAGTGTGGAATTTAAGAGAAGGAAGTAACCATGTGAATAGTCTTTCTTATTACGTGATCCGACACAAAAT
The DNA here is from genome assembly GCA_019973955.1 of Trichonephila inaurata madagascariensis. Classification (NCBI taxonomy): domain Eukaryota; kingdom Metazoa; phylum Arthropoda; class Arachnida; order Araneae; family Nephilidae; genus Trichonephila; species Trichonephila inaurata. The sequence goes on along the minus strand of BMAV01027223.1, from coordinate 277,835 downwards.
TGTGAAACCAGTCACTGTGTAGTTTCTCTATTGCTCTTTGATTTAAACCGCACCGAAATATGAATTTTTACTTCAAAAGAATGCTTCCGCATTATTTGCTACATCTTATTGAGTTGATCATTTATGTTGTCAGAGGTACTAGTTTTTTAAATAATTCTAAGCTACTTTACGTTAGAAATAATAACACTTTATATGAATGAGGTAATGGTAGTTATATTATTCAACCTTTTGTCTATTGCGAAACGAATTTATCGCTTGTTTTAGAATCGCATTTAGGTACAAAATTATTAAGTCATCAAAAGTTAATTTAATTTCTGAATACTCACAGAAGGAAAAAGGCCATTTTGCTTTTCAAGTATTTTATTTGCAGTAACTTAGAAGGACTTCCTTGTTTTTTAAAATGTACAGAATGAAAGATTTCACTTTCTGCACTTTTTCCTCCCACCTTTGATCCATAATCATTAACAATGTAAGGATTATGGACATTTAAAAAAATGCATTTTGAAGAGGACACTATTATTATTATTTATTTAGTTCCAGGTACCTTTTATTTATTCATTTTTTCGTCTTATTTTTTTTAAAGTTGTATTTCCTTTGTATGCTTTCAGATTTATAATTACTATGATTTCTTAATTTATTTAGGATCCTTATGTATTTTAATAAGTTGTAAGATAATTCTATTCGCTCGTGCGCGGGCCTTAAAATAAGGCTATATAAGACTCATATTTACTCGAATCCAAGCCGCACTATTTTTCCAGTGTTAATGCTACGGGAAATCGGGTGCGACTTAGAATCGAAGGCAAAACATTTGTTGGATGGTGAAACTTGAGTTTTCACCCCTTTCAAAAAGAAAAATGTAACCGTCCATTCTGACTAATTGCGTCGATGACTTGTCTCATTCCCCAGTTTATCTCTAGTATTCATTCTATCCTAAACGTCATTGTCTGCTCATATCTAGGAAATATTTTTGAAACACTTTATTTGAATCACCTAAACAGCATTGTCACTGAAAATGTGACACGCGTGAAACAAATATACGTCAATGGCGTAAGCAAAATAATATAAGTTTTTCTTGTAAGTGGTTAAGTCATAAATAATTTTTTTACATTCTTCAAAATACATTCTTTTAAAAACAAATGCACTGGGTGGCACGGAAGACGACACCGGCATGAATTTCTGAAGTAACAATGGGAGTGACGAATGATTTTCGAAACGTGATACTGACGGTTAGAGCAATTATAGGTTCATGTATTTATTTTCAAGTTTTTAAAACTGGTAAAATAAATTAGATATTAACTTCTTATTAATTCTAATTAAAATTTATTTTTTTTAAATTTCTCAAGTGTCAGATATTAATGAACCTATTACACGTTTTTTTAATATTTTTTCTCAAACACGTGTAATGAATTTGGGGTGCGGCTTAGAATCGATGTTGGTTTAGATTCAAGTAAGTACGGTATAGCAATATTCTTTAAAGTGTTCTTATTTCATATAGAGTAGGGGTGGGCAATTGTTTTGGTTCGAGAGCCACATTGGGAAAGCGGAGAATTCTGGAGGGCCACATCTTTTCAAAATAATTGCATTTATTAGTTAACTTTTCATCTAAAAAAAAGGTATAAATTGCACCCGTAAAGATCAATAAATATAAGTGAAATAAAATAGTGGAAGTTTTATTTTGTGCCTTTACTGTGCCAATTCTATATCATCTAGAATTGCAAGCACGTTTAATTTTAGAAACAGTTTAATAAGACAAGTATCTTATCTAACTGTCTTGGCGGGCCTCAAGACACTCTCTCTTTGCGGCCGCTATTTGCCTACCCCTGACATAGAGTATTGAAAGATTTTTATGTATTGACATGCAGTCTTCTTCGATGGTAATGTTTTGTTACACGGTGTCAAGGAGAAGAATTTAATCTCGGATGATGTGTCTTTTTGAAATCGCCCTGATTTGTAGCATATGTATAAGATTTCGTGGGAGCAAAAATAAAAGCCACATGCTGCTTTTTAACCTTAAAAATTCAGCAGGATACATATTAATTACATTGTGCATGTTTCTGCATCCTTTTACATTTACGCGTTCTGATACTCTTGCTTTTTCCGTGTAATAATAATAAAAAAAAAAGATTAATTTCCAATTATGAAATGAGTTTTTTCCCCTATTTTGAGATAATTATTGCTCAGATGTCCTTTTGAATTACAATAAAACTATTTTAAGGACATGTCATGTTTTTTACAATTTATGTGCATGATTTTTCTGAGACACGTAATTACTTTTTTTAAATGTTAATTTTCCAATGAACACCTTTTTGTATTTCAAATTGACTTTTTTTTTTACAGTATATAGATTCATCGACTAAAACGTCGCTTATGATAACAAATCGTATTGAAATCATTGTTTTAAGTACGAAACGCATACAGTTTGGAAATTTATATTACTATGTAAGCCTCAAATACATAAATCTTTTTTTAAAAAATTTATTGTATATTAATTTTACACTTCGAAGAAACGGCCCAATTCAATAAACGACGAACCTGCTACCTTGAAGCATTTCAAAGGACGAACACGAAATCTGTGCTGGCTACTTCAACACCATGCCAACGTGAGAACTTTGATCCCGCATGAGTTTAACTTGTGCCAGGGTTCTGTAAATGAGTGAAAAGAAAATACTAAACTATCCAAATATTATTTTTTCTCATTTTAACGCAATTAGTATGAATTGAAAAAATAATTGAGAGAGAATTGACATGGCGTAGAATTATTATTTTGCTAGGGCTCTGCATAAATATCAAGATAGAAATCGTGTTTTAAAACGCATATTTGTGTGTTTATACAAGATTTGACACAAAAAAAACCCCGAGATTTTCATAGCTGGGACGGATCCTTTAGCATCCTTTCGAGTATTTGTACAATATTGGAGTTCGTCTATAAGTGTGTCATATATATATGCCCCACAGTTCGTTAACATCTCCAGTGCCATTTTCTACACACAAGGATTTCTCTGGGCAGGATTTCCTAAGTGGTGATACACCAATATTTTAGTCCATAATGGGCTCACCAACACAGCCAATAGAGTACCAATGCTCAACAAGTCATCTTTTTAGATGAGTTCCACCATCTACAAGGTGTGACAAACACACACAAAACGAGACTAAGTATGTAGCTTGAAAGAAAAGGGGAGTTGACAACAACCTCTGTCCATGTGGCCAGTTCGCCTTAACCGCTCACACCAGTTGGGAGTACTGCGTCATTGAAGGAACACGTGCAGCTGCATTCTGCCGGAAAAATGTCGAATCAATATCAAGTTTCTTGTGAAACAAGAAATCAGCCACGAAAATATTTCAAAAAGTAACCGAGGTTTATGGAGATGAAACTTTGTCTCGTGCACATGTGTTTGAATGACATAAGAGGTTTTCAGGGGAAAGGGACAGTGTGGAAGATGTTGAACGTGTTGGGCGCCCAAGGTCAGCGATTACAGACCAAAACGTTGTTAAAATTCGTGATCTGAGTGGGTCTTTATTCACATCAGTGGTCAGACTGTTAATCAACACTACTACTTTGAAATACTAAAAGATTTCGTGAAAAAAATTAGGCAAAAAAAAAAAAGGCTAGAATTGGGGAATGATAGACGGCTATATTGCACCAAGATTTCCGGCAGTTAAATCTTGCTTAAAGGGAATCGATCCATTTTACCCCAATTGAAGAGGTTCTGGCAAAAACGGAGAATCTCCTGAAGTTCCAGAACTGTTACCAGCTTTGTCAGCAATGAATGTAGAAGTGTGTGAATGCTACAGGAAATTAACTACTCTGAAGGTGGTAATGTCACGGAGAACTGATTCTGTAAACACAATGATTTATTGGAACAGTCTCTGGGTTTTTTTGTGTCACACCTCGTAAACTTGGTTCTCACGAAAGTTCAAAACATCCTCCAAGGAATACTTTAAAGTATGGAAGTCCAGAGGGGTGAAGGAGTTTGTTTGATCAGTGGCGTAACGTACACCCCCACATCGTGGGGGGGGGGCAGAGTTCTAGGTCGGCCAAAGCCTGACTGACTCCAAGTAAGCATAGTTTCACAATCCTTTTAAGAGGCGGCTTGGGGACCAAAACCTGACTTTGCAGGGGTTCCCTAATGTTCTCCGTTACGTCTCTATGTTTGATATGTATAACATTCAGTGGTGTAACGGAGAATATTAGGGGCCCCCTGAAAAGTCAGGTTTTGGGTCCCAAGGATCTTACAATGGATAGCAAAACAATAGATTTTAGGCCCCCTAGACTCCTGGCTTCCCGAGATGCGGGGGTGTACGTTACGATAACATTGATCATGATGGGCATAAAAATGAAAGTACATTTGAAATTTTTGCTTCGACAAATATTTTTTTAAATGATATCCCAAATAAAAATGACTTTTTCTCAATCTCTTTCCTGTGCTATGATCATTACATAACATATATATTATCTGTAAGTTACATATAAATGCGTGTCGGCTCCAGTGGCTTAGAGGTAGCATGCCGCTTTGTAAGCCTAACGTTGCGTACTAGACCCCGGCTGGGGTCAATAGATTTTCTGGATGTGGAAATCGTAGGCATGTCACATGATTATGTGGAATCTAAAAGATCCCTTGAGTATCAATTTGACTCTCTGGTACTCTCGGCAAAATTAAATCACAGCAATATTCAGCATCCGACAATTCAATTGATTCATGCGTCCAAAATTGGTAGCGAGATCCGCTACTAGATGGTGCCACCACTGAACTGGATCTCATATTTGAGGACTTGCCTTGTCTACAAAAAGCTTAATTGCTAATATGCAGCTCATTGCGGAAGAATAAGACATATAAATGTGTTCATTTTTTCCCATCCTTGCATTAGAATGTATTAAATAACTTTTTACTATTATGCTTATATAACAGTTATATAATTTATAGAATTTTAATATTCTCTTCTCTTGCTCATGGAAAAATGAAATTGTAAAACTAAAATGTTTTATTCATGCAATAATTATCACTTAAATAGAAAAATTGTTTAGGCATCTTAATTCTATTACAACATATAAGTACCTTAAAGTCATTTTTGAAATCATAAGATTGTTCTTGATTTTTAAATTGCCTATAAGTTTTTAACTTAAATAATAATATAAATAGCTGTTAAATATATAAAGGAGAAACTGCTCATCAAATCTTGCACAATTTTGAGAGAATAATTTTGTTAAGATATTTGAATGGAGGGATATTTTCCGGACATTTAAAATGAGTTGAGGCTACCGTGTATCTTTTCTCTTAAATCTTCTCATAACATGTGAAATTTAAGAGAGAATGAGAGAGGTACCAGGTAAAATGCCATTTTCATATCGAATGGAGTTCACAATGATGTGGTCCGTTGCCAAAAGCCCTCATATAATCTCTAGGGCAGTCATGCAGTCAAATTTTTTAGTATTCATAATTGCGGATATTTAATATTATGTATATAAAATTTGCAATAAAACACACAGAAAGACGTGACCGCGGTAACCTAGTGGTCTAGGTCACGGACTCGGGCTGGCGTGTCATGAGTTCGAGCCTAGTACCGCTGAAGACCCATCGCGTTGAGCTTGGCCGCTGCACGTTAAATCTGTCGATGCTGAAAGTCCTCCCGTTGAATTCGTGGGAACTTAGGAGAAGGGGGATGCCAACTGAGGTGTTGTTACTTTGACCATGGTTCAAAATTACGAGATTTGTCCCAATCCCCCTCGTGCTGTGTAGTGCGATATTAGTATAACTTTTTCTTTCATTTAAACCCAACTAAACGTGTTTTTTTTT
>BMAV01027223.1:223578-260735 GCA_019973955.1 Trichonephila inaurata madagascariensis | reverse complement strand
TATTCATTATCATTAAAGTATCGTATTGTCATCCAAAACAATCGTGTGTTTTAAATTTCAGTTCAGCTGAATGCTTTAAAACGTGAGGAAAAAAAACTTTTTTCAAGTTATGACACAAGTCGCCAAAAATGATGCCAACGTGGCTGTACTTGTAATTCTTTAAATAATTAGTTTTAATCAATTAATTTTTATTAATTATAATTATTGTATTGTCATCCAAAATAATTATGTATATAAAATTTCAGCTCAATTGAGTATTTTATTAACGATTGACAATTCCACCAAGATAAATAAATAAATATATAGAAAGTGTGAGCTAATAGTGTGTTGTGTGTGTGTAGGAATTGAAAAACAAAACCACCCAAAGCAACACAAGGGCTGTTTACGACGAACCTCCTAATTTTGAGCTTCGGTATAATTATGAACATGGCGCCTTAATTGGCACCCCACTGTCGAAATTTCTACATCACGCCAACTGAAAAATTTCGAGCTCTAACGGATGAAACATGTACCATCCCCTTTCAGGGTCTTTAATAACACGATGGCTCAACTAAAGTAACGCTGACCGTGAGTTCTACAATTATCACAATGTATGTTTGTTGAATATCACTTTTAAAATGAAGTTTTAACGGAAGGGGAGGGAGCGTTTTACCTCTTTTCGAAACATACTAATGAAATTATATTAAAAATGCATTTATAAATTATTTTTTACCCCTATCGCTTAAGTGAGACGTTTTAAAATCGTATTTATATTATCTCATCAACTTCGCTATATGGGCTTTGGGACCATAAAAAAAAAAATAAAGGAAATATTAGTATATTCGAAAATAAACATTGGGGCAAATTAAAAAGCTGTACAGTGGAATATAATGCGCATATAAATTGAAATTTTATTCTGTGTGCAAGTTTTATATCTCGTTTGAATGAAATAGATCTGAAAAATATGAATCCGATTTATATACGATATGTTGCTCGGAACGAAACTTGGTCGCAAATCGAGGAAATCCTGTGTCTGGTTTCATTTCTCTTGAATTTCTAATTTATAAATACAAGCTAAATGCATAAAAAGTTTTAAAAATTAGAATTTAATCGAAAGAAAGGTTATATGTATTTCATTTATTACCATAACTTGATTATTGATATGTCCCTGTTGTTTTCAATATTTTTGCTCCACAACTTTTTTTTTTTTATTTGTGCTTCATCTCCTTCACAATACTACTATCTACACTAGCAATAATTCACAGCAGCTTATTTCCAGCTATCTTTAATAACACAGCTAGTTTAATTCAAAAATCTAATCCTCCTTTGATATACCTCTACGCTTCTGCAGCTTGATCTTTCCGGAAGTACGTTTGAACGAGTTCGGCCACACACACATCGTAAGCCGCTGTTGCATTGTAGCAAATGTGCTGCTTGAACATTCAGAAGCCGACTCGTGCTTTTGCATTGCAACTTGCGCATATTAATCAGATCATTGTTATCGAGCTTGTCTGCGACTGTACTAAGCTTACTTACTAAGAACAGCTTTTTCCAAGTCTCTTTTATGAGCCCAAACTATTAGATGTTTGCGTGTTCTTTACCTTTTAAACCTTCAGAGGATTCAGTTACTTCAGATAAGCATTGGTTTAGTTCCGCTAGGGAAATTTATGTAATGGCTAATATTTCATTCAAGCTATGGAAAAAAAAAAAGAAGTCAACGTTGGTAATTTAAGAGTAAAAGCCATGTAGTGGTCACAAACATGATGAATAAATTGATATTCGACATCTTGTAAGTGAAATTAAATGTTTTTCTTTGTCTGCAATTATGATTTCCTCTTCTTAGACGTATCCTTTTTAAGCTATTCAAAAACGTATAATTTTGGTTCGTGTAACTGTATATTCAGATAACTTAAGCTTTTTTCAAAGTGAAATTGCTGCTTTTGTGTCTACTTAAGTTGGGAGGGAGAGGGTTGCAACCCTGGATGAAAATGTTTTTTAGATTATTCAAATTGTTGTATTTATTATGCATTTTTGATATATTTTATGTATCGCAATGGATCTCAATGTAATTCATGCGGCCGCAGTAGCCTAGTGGTTATGGTCTCGAACTAGTGGCCAGAGTGTTTCGGGTTCGAGTCCTGTTGCCACTGAGGACCCGCCGTGTAGATGGAACCGATGCACGTTAAATCAGTTGAGGCTCCTTGACCTCAGACTGGTGTGGTAATAGTGAGAGGTGTAGATGCCTGTTCAGTTGTGTCTTCCTCACCACTTGATCGAGATTCAAAATTACGAGAGGCCCGTCACTTGTAGCCCTCTAAAAGATAACTCTCATACTCACTATGATATTAATCTCGTAAAGGGACTCGTATTTTAACATACTGCGAATTATAAAATTAAGTAATGTATTACTAGAATCGTGTAAAACACACGATTATATTCCCTGGCTGTTTTATTGCAAACATTTGAGCAATGTTTAAGAAGTAATATGATTAAAATATTTCAATAGGTCTATTTGTATATCGCGATGCAAATTTATATCTCAGTAGCTATCTATCTACTCTAAGTTCGAGATAAAAACAAGGTACTCACGCGCCATTGAAACAAAGAGCAAAATTTTTATAACTTTCCTAATCTGTGCTTTCATATTTTCAGAATTAATTTTCCCAGTTTGTAAAATTTGCTTCCAAAAATTATTTGAACTAACTATTGAGAACGTTTGTGTTATAATGTATTATCTTTGAAGGTTATAAGTACCATTATTTTGAGCAAAACATCAGCTTTGATTGCATAAATATGTTTTACAAATCTTTTCCAAAAAAATTTATGAATTGTTGCAATTGATATAGTTGAAAAATTTAAAACTGATGTTCTGTTTGTATTAATATGTTCTGTGCTTTTCGCATTCTGGTTTCACTTTTATAATTAATAATTAAGGACGGAAGTTGCTTCATCCATTACTAAATCAAAGGGGTTATTATTATTATTTTGGCTCTTGCTGATATATCTTATTTTTGTGAAGAAAGTTGTAACAATATGAAAATTACTGGGGACATTTTACTGTACATTTAAAAAAAATTTATGAATATCTCATCGAGAGACCTTTAATCTCTCCAGTGTTTATATTAGGTTAGCGATATTTATATGAGCACACTCTTTATTGTTTCACACAATGCATTTCAAATCTTATTTATATACATGTATTTTCCAGCTCACTGCTAATCCTTGTTCATGTAAACAAAGTTTCAATCGCTGAAAAAAATGTATTTTATCAATTATTTTAGAGAATTATGATCTGTTGGATTTCCCACACACATGTTTCGTTAATAACGTGAAACATACTCATTATTGAATGGTATGTATAACATTTCTACACTACAAAAATTAGGTATGAATCTGTTCGTTGAGTAACATTCAATAAGAGAAGAGAGAGAGAATTAAATGTTTTTCTTCCTTAGGTTAATAATTTTGTGAAGGTTCTAAAACGATATCATTAAGATGCCAACACAAAGGAAAAATGCATCAACTACGCCAATAAACAATTGCGTAGCGCCAATCTGGTTGGAGTGAGTTTGTGATAGCCAAGTGATCATATATATATGCTTTTGTGGCCGGCAATGTTTACGTTGAGCTATGAATTTGAGTCTTCCGTGAGAATAATAGGATTATTGTTTAACTTCTAGTGCGGTGCTTGTTCAACCAACTTTTCTGATTACAATTATACGTTAGTGTAGCAAGGTAGCTAATACGAGAATGGTAACTGAAGTACCATTCTCGTATACATACGTCAAACACATACCACTGAAGTAATTTGAAGTTTTTCAGGCATTTCGTTATGTTTTCTGTAGAAAATTTAGACACAAATTTATAAAAACTAATTTTGAAAAAAGTATTTTTTCTTAAAAACCAATCTAAATGTATTTTTTTAAAGGGGAAAGAAAGTTAATTGTATTTTTTTAAAGAAAATAAAACTGTTTATTTACAGTGTTTTCTTCTTAATATGTTTATGAATATTGTATTGTGATTTATATGTTTTGTATTGGGGTGAAAAGGAGTACTTGAAACATATCTATTTATAAATTTATTTGAAACATACATCTTTATGTATAAGTTTTTTTGAAACATATATCTATCTATGAATTATCTATCGTTTACTAACAAATTTCGCTTAAGTGAATTAACTTTGTTTGTTTTTATGTTCGTATATTGAAGGAATTCAAATAAAAAAAGAATGCATATAATACATTTTTTAAATTAACAAATTTGTATTATTAATCGGTTTCTAAGGATTCGTTCAAAGAGGCAATAAAATGAATCATTCAAAACTAACAGCCCTCTTCGAAGTCTTTCAATCAGAAACGTTCGCTCAGTCTATTTTGGTAATATTCCAAAGAGAGAAAGTGCCATTGTACTTCCGCTGGAGCGCTATCTCGATTGTGTCGACAAGCCTTGTAAGGCCGCATGGATGAATATATGTGTGAACAAGCGTAGGTGAAAACGGCCGGTTCAAGGACGCTTTTCACAGTCCCGGCCTATGTCTCCGAACGGCTTGAGAACCGCCATTTTGATTTCGAAGGCACGTTGAATAAAATTCTTTACCTGGCACATTTGTTTTCATTCTGTACATTTTTCAATTTCACATTCGAGGTCAGTATTTCAGACTAATGAAATCAAATTAAAATGATTTGTAACTGAATAAGTTATTCGTACGATTCGTATATTCATTACAAAATAACCCCCCCCCCCCATTTTTAGGGGTTTATTATGTGTCTAGTTTATTTTCATTTTTATTTAGCGTAAATTAAATTGTATCAAAGTTAATTCAAAAAGCTTTTAAAGGTTGCTTTTAGGAAAATAGTTTTAAAACAAGAGCTTTAAGTGTAAAAATCTCTATATTTTTTTTTTAACCCAAGGGGACACAGTACCATTCAGTTGAAAAAAATTGGTCAGAAATGTAAATAAAATGTTTATACAATTTTCTGTAATCTCGCAAAATTTAAAAGCTCCAAGTAAAAAAAAAATCTAGAGTAATCATAACTTTTATCTTCGTTTTTATTCACATTCCAATGACAAATAAAAATTTTAAACTGATTTATCTCGGAAAGAAAAAAGTAAGTGGGGGTTTATCTTCATTTACAATGCTAAGGCTTTTTTTTTCCTATTGTGCCAAATGCTTTGATATTTTTTCTACCTGTTGCCATTAGTACATGTAACAAAAGTTAGTATGAATTTGACATCAAAGCAATACTTATTTTTTAAAAAAAAGTTGAATTAAGAATTTATACATTTTTTAAGGAAATTTTCAATTAAACAATCATAAAAAGGATGAATATTTTACGAATAATAATTATTTTAGCAGAAAACTCATACCAACTTATATGCATAGTACTTGTATAAATCAAATTTCATGTGCGTACGTCAATTATTGTAGGAGGAATAGCAATTTAAATCCTTTTTTTTTATAAATTTTTAAATTTCTCTTTAAAAAAATTAAATGGTTAGTTTTTTTTGTAGTATTTTGAGCACAAAATTTTTTTTACGTAATACATATCCATAAATACAAGCAAAAAAAATTGTAAAAATCATTGTCACAAAATATTTTATTATAAATCGTACCATATCCCCTCACTTAAGAAAAGGAAATAACTTTGAAAAAGGTCACATTGATTGTATTATTTCGTAGTGATATGTTAAATTGTTTCTTGAAAAAAATTTACTTGAATGCATTAAGTTAATTGTAAGATCCGTGTTATTTCATGAATCAATAATACATTTGAAAAAATACGATCGATCTTTTCCGTAGTAAAAAATTTTTGAATAATGACTCGCTACTTGGTTAGGTCATGGAGTTACATAATGCTTATTACGGATGGTACAGTTGTTGTTTATGAGAAATGTGTCACGCTCTGATTCATTTCCTAAAAATATTATGTAGTCGGTTGATTTGTTTGTGCCTTTCACTCGTTTTGTTACTTTTCCACAGCATGTGAGATGTTTTTAAAGCAATGAGCGCACACATGTGTATTTCTTTCCCCAATCTATTGCCACGAAAAATTTTTTTTGTTTCAATTCCGCATGCTTACGGGAAGTTTAAATTTTTTTATTGAATTGTTTTTGGAATTTTTTAAAAAATCGTATGTATTTTGGGAAAAATTACTGGGGTTTTCCAAAAACTGTTATATAAAAAAAAATACATATTATGACGAAATATGAATTTAAATGCATAAATTTTATCCAAAGGGCAATCACAAAGCAAAATTTTTTTTGTATTATTCCATTAAAATACGTATTGATAAGTACTAATTAGTATATTATTAAAATAAACTATAATTTCACCCTCACGCATAAGTCTTTTTAATGGTATGTTGAAAAGTTAATCCCTCGATTTATGATTATTATCCTTTTTATTGAAAATGTGTACTTAGTCATTTCTTTAAAGTCTATATTTTAATTTAATAAGGAGGAAAAATATGTAATTCTTAAGATTAAATTATATCAACACTTTCTTTATTCATGTTGACAGATGTTGAGAAGATCGGTAATTGGAAAAAATACACAAATTCCTGCTTTGTATTATTGTAGAAAATAAACACTTATGAGTATATTTTAAACTGATTTATATCTACTGGTTATGGTATCCAAAAATAGTAATTAAACAGCAATTGTATATTATGAAATTAAGTTTAAGTAATTGAATACAGTTTTTAATTTCGTAATAAATTGGAATAGGTGACTTGGAATAGGTGGATGTACTGATAGTTAATGCTCAGTTGCTTTGTGAATAATGAATTTAATTACAGAATTTCAGTATTTCTTGTGTACTTACGACCTATCATTAATTTTTGTGTCTAATATGATCATACATTAAAATTAATAACAGTGATTTGTTTTTTTTTTGGTAGTGAAATCGTAGACTTCAATATTTCCATTCAAGACATTTTTCAAAACAACAGGCAGGTTTAAGGAATTTTCAATGAATAACTTTTATATGGTTCACGCGTGTATTAATATCTAACTGAATTAATTGAATGTCGAGTGATACTTTTGACGAGTTTTTTTTCGTTAGATATATATTAGTCTGATATAATATTTATACTTTAAAAATTATATTAATGTTTATTATATACTATCATCAGGACTACATTGAAACAATTAAAAGAAACAGTTTTTAACTTAAAATTCTGTCAGTTTCGTTCTATTAAATAAAGATTTCATAAACAATTTTTTGAGATATTACATCCTCCCAAATTTTTGCATAAATTATACTGGTGCATGTTTTTTTCCGATCTGTATACCAGAGTATTATATATAATCAGGCTTCAAGGTCAGCGCGTTAGTAAATATCGTGCAAGAAAATATTACAATAATATATCACTAAATGTGAATTACTACTTTGGATTTTTTTTTTTTTTCTTTTCTAATCTCAACACTTATTAAATCTGTGGTTTTCACATTTCCGTTGTTATGAATACCTAATTCACTTCATCTTTTAATTACTAATAACATTGTTAATTTTTTGTCGCATTTATTTATTTATTGTTATCATTTATATTTATTTCTTTTAGTTTGTATTTTTTTGTTGTGTACGTTTTGTTTGTTTTCTGAATTGTTTCATTCTTTTTTTCATGTTTAGCAAGATGATGGCGTACGATGCGACTCCCAACACAGATTACCCCATTCCTGGAGGTGCTAACTACATACAAGGGTAGGTGGGAAGTTCTTTTATAAGTTCCATCTTGACCACTTCATGCATATAGCTTCTCAATGAGTATTTAGTCAATTTGTATCTCACTATTTTCGAATAAACGTGCTTTTGTTATCGTTATCATTCCACAAATTGTTTATTAATCTCCGATTATTATCAAATGTCACAAGATAGAAAAATATCATGAAATGGATTTAATGATACGAAATATTTTAAGGTTCTTTTCGCCAAATGTACGAGAGCGTGAATTAAACGTGGAGCACATTTTCAGACGAAAAAATGTCTCAATTTTCATGAAAATTTGTAACGTTATAATTCATACATCTGCTAAAAAAATAACTTCTTTTAAAATTTCAAAATATTCTACTGATAATTAATTTTTTCTTTTAACATGTAAAGGAATATCTCATTTAGTATTACGTTGTAGGATAAAAAATGCAAAACACATTTTATACCAGAAAAAAATGGAGCGTCTCAGATAAAGAATAGTAGTTTAATAATAAAATATCTTGCCGTCTATAGCAGTAATTCCCAGGACGCTGACCGGTCCGTGGATCAAATAGTACCGGGCCGCACAAGGAAAGTTAAATTATTTACTGTGCTGTATTTCTGGAAATGTTCATTTTTTCGTGTTACAGTATTTTGTTCTGAAGGTATCTTTAAATACAATTAAATTAAAATTGTTAAATCAAAACAGTATAAAATATAAACAATCAACGTCCCCCCCCCCCCTTGGGCCGTGGTGAAATTATCAAACGCTGACCTGTCTGCGGCGATAAAAAGGTTGCACTACTCTGTAGGATAGCGAAACCTGAATGTAATATTAATTTTGGAGCTCATTTACTTTAAATGTAAAATATTTTTAGACTTTTTATTTACGATACAGCAGATAATTCAATTTTGAATGTATGAGTAGGTAGTAGTTAAATAAATGACTAGTAAATTTTTTTTAAAAGATTTTTGGTATGAAATGCAGAGGTAAAAAAATACAAATTCAATTTTCTCGATATAATGATTGGTGATAATTCAAACCATTATTTCTTTTCATTTAATGATTGACTTTATTTTGAAAATAATCTAAAAATATCGTTATCCGTTAAAAATATATAATTAGAATACTTTTTTATAATTAAAAATAAATATTGCTTCATTATTTTTTTAAACGAATGATTTGAAATTCCGGACGTGTTATCATGCTGCAATTCGATTTATTTTATCCCACTTTATAAAGAATATTCTTCTTTTTAATGTTTAAATACTTATTTGTCTCGTATCTCTGTTGACCTTGGTTCATTCCTGTGGAAGTACCTTTGTAACTCATGGTCACACGCACAGTGGCAGTCGCGAGTTTGGGTTGAACGATTACACCTCTTTGTGTTTCTAACGTCACTTCTCCCATTTGTGTAACACTCTTTGTGTTTGTTTATTTTGTAATGAATATTTTTTTGTTTCAAATATTCTCCTGATGGCGTTTTATGGAGTGGTTAAAGTTTAAGTAATTCTAAAATCCTGATTTTTTTAATATTAAAATTTTTAATTAATACTGATTATAAATTCCATGTGTATTTGATTAAAAAAAATGCCTTGACTGTATGAAATAACGTTAGTTAAAAGAGCATTTTTTAGATAGTTTAATATTTTACACAAATTAATTTACATTCATTGGAAAAAAATTCACATAATTCAGCATGTATTATTTCTTTAAGCTCTGATTTATAGCGTGTGCATCATTCTCAAGGTATTTCTTTTGAAAATTAAACTCTTAAATAATCGTGGCGAAAGTGAGGCACATAAAATTTTTGTGGGGAAACTGATGAAATGTTAATATTTATTTGATAGTGTTTCTTTACTGTGTTTTATATTGATATGTTAAATTACAAATGGTTATAAAGATATTTTGTTATAAACAATATTTTATGCATAATTATAACCGATAAAAATAAATTTTTACGTGCTGAATTTTTACATAGTTATCTAAATTTCGTCGAACACAAAGCATATTTTATCAACCTCCATTTAATATAGTATAATATTAATTTGTTTTTTTATGAGTATTGTTTGTAACGACGCATAAGAGAGTAATACGATTGGCTATTAGCGAGCACTTCAAAATTTAGAACCTAGGTCAAATGACGAGAAAATCATAGAACTGGTACATCGTACTGCTAACTTCCACACATAGCCGATAATAAGTCTTTATGGCCTCATATCCCGATTAACCTCTCTTAAAGTTCTGTTAAAAGTTTTAAAAAAATGTAAAATCATGTATTTTTTATGTTTTGTGTTCATTGTTTCGTTAATTTAACGGGAAAATATAAATAGCGAGATAATAGAGCGTAGAATAACTTATACATATGTTAGTTTTCTATGAAGCGTTAATGTTTGGGTACGTTTCCTCTCCCTATCACAATAAATCTTCTGTTGTTAATTGTCTTAGAATTAATTGTTCTATAATGTCTTTTCTGCCCCTCATATGTTCTCGTCATATTTCGAAACTCTGAATTATTGCAAGATGAATTAGAAAATATATTTTTTTAAAAATAAAATATTCCAAGACATACGCATAACTATCGGTTAAAAATTATTCTCTTCGAAATCGATTTTTTTGATAATAAATAATCTTGAGTTGTAGGACAATGTTCAAAATTTTATAGATTAAAAATATCACACTACTGAATTTTAAATTAATTAATATTTAAAAAGTCTGGAGATTATTCTATAGCATATTAACAAAACAAAAAATACTTTTAAAAAGTGTGATTTTTTTTTAAAGCTTTTCCCTGCAGTGTTATTAGCCTGACACACCTAACCGATAAGCTGTACGTATTTTTGACTGGAAGGATCGGCATTTCGAGAGGTCTAAGTGAGCATGCGCAGTTTGCTTTTCTCTTTGGCCTTTTTCTTTATGTATTATTTTTATTCTTTCTCTGCGAAACCAAACTTAAGCTTTTCATATTCTGGAATCTTTAACTTCGTCTGGCTGTATTCATCCACATTTATAATTCTACTTTTGTTTCATATCATTTCCTGTTTGTGTAGATTATAATTCGTTCAATAGACAGTTTCCGTTATTTGATTTGCTAAGGATTTTTTTATTTTCTTATTACATGGCAACTTTCCTTCTGCAAGGTGCGCATGACAGGAAAGAGTAGATCAACGTAATACCGCCTTTGACATAAATGCTTTAAATATTGATTTTGGAGCTTATTACTTCAATTCTCAGAAATGTCCTCACAGATGGATAATTGCAATTTGATTTTGATTTATACAATCGCGTACAATAAATGCTTTCCGAAAGGCTTGGGAAAAAATTGTATTTCTTTGTTAAAAATATTGTTAATTTAATTGAGCTCTTAATGTATAATAGATAATCAGTAAAAAATAAATAATTTTATTTTAATTGTTTATTACAGAAGTCAATTCTTGAATTTTAAAAAAATGTCTAAACTGAAAAATTTATTTTAATTCGCATATATTGTTCTTTCAAAAGTTATGAATGCTTGATTTTATCAGTATCGCTATAGTTCTAAGAAAATATAAGGATTATTAACGTTAGATTTTGATCCGTCTGGGATAAATATTTGTCGAGATTTCTTATAAGAGGAAAAAGTATCATTTGAACAAGGACTTCCTTCGAGACCATAATATAATTTCCCTTTCAGTCGCTACATTTCTGTAACATTCTTATACTTTGCATCTCAATCGGTAGTGACTCATCAAAGAATTTTAAAAATAAATTTATAAATATCTCATAATGAGGATAAGGTATATGAATATATTTGTAAGGGGAGAAAAGTATTTGTCTAAATTATACTTCTTCCAGTTATGGTATACAAAATATTATAACTTTTTATATTTGGGAAATGTTATTGCCTTAAAATAATCAGAAACTGAATTTTTTGTGTATTATATCGCGTTGTCTATCAACAACATTTCAAGAATTTTATTTACAACATATAACGCATACTCATTTTGTGTGCCTTTTGAATCGGCATTTTTAGTTTTTATATAATTAACTCTTTATTTATAAAAGGTGAGAACATTTATTTTTCGTGACTATTTTTTTTAATTAACGTTATTTATTCCAATATGTATTGTTTATTATTGACTATGAAAGTAAAAGTTCTTGTGTTTTGTAAAATACTATAACTATATTAATGGGATATTACTTAATTATACAACTAATCTAACATGTCTTTTTAACTACTAAAGATTCATCATCCTTTTTCTTAAAGAATTTCAGATGTTATCACATTTACAATTTTGACGAGCTGATATTAATTTTACTTTAATATTTTAATGAAATATTTATCCTGAAACAGATTTTTAAAGTGTTATTTGAATGTAATCTGTCTTTTTAAATAAAAGATGCGGACATATTCCTATTACAATTTTTCCACCTACTATTTTAAATTATATCATACTCTTTTTACTATGAACCTCTTATGTATCTTGTACTGTACTATGTTTAGCTATGTACTTGGACTTATTTTATAGATTATTTTATTTAATCCGTATGACGAAGTTAACCCCAATCAGACCCGATTAATAAGGTTCTGCTGTATCTGTATTTTTAAATCACTTCTTGGGTATTTGAAACCGCAAATAATAAAAAAATTTTATTAGTGATATATTTACTAATGTAATAAAATTGAATGTGTTACTAATAAGAATACCGACATAAGAAGCTGTTGGAACAAAATTATAAAAAGTATTGGATGTCTCACGATATAGTATCAGTTGATTTTAAGAAGTACCAAATATATCTAATATATTTCTTACATTTACAGAGTTTGGTCTAGATTACAGATATATATATATATATATATTTCCTTCATAAATTGACGAATATTTGGCGCAACTTGGCCGAACGTGGCACTTCGCCAATAAACCTTTTAATGAACCTTAATTAGTTACTCTTTGTCTTTCATGCATCAAATAGGCAGCTTTTACCAACATGTCATTTAGAATAAGCAACTTTTTGCATTAGGCTATCCGATTTTTCAATCTTTTGGAGGCTATTACTAAGCAAAAACTTTTAATTATTAATATTAAAATGTGTGCTTACCAAAATGGATCTGAACTAAATGCATCATGTATTGGAAAATCCAACTTACTTATTTAAAATCTAAAGAAGCAACTATTTATCATATTAACGTGCAATTTAGAACTGATTTAATAATATGAAAAAATAACTTCATTGGGGTTGGAGGATTCTGGATAATTTTGTAGAATATTAATACTGGAGTGTATGTTTGCCGTATTGTTTACATATCCACGATATTTATTTTAAAATGTTATTTTCTATTTCCTATCCTTTTTTTTAAAAAGAAACATAATTTTGTGTTTGTCTTGATTTATATTCATTTATACTTTTCTATGTGTATTAAAAGTTGTAATTCTTTGTCTCTTTTACCTATCCCTTATAGAATGATTTCAAAATTTGTACTCAGATTTTTATCTTTGGAAGGTTGTAAAGTGGGGGTTTAGTTAGAGATGAGAAGTTTTTATTAGAAGCTGGAATTGTGATCGATTTGTCATCTAATGACGATCATTCAGGTTAATTAAATTGAATTTAAAGATATTGTAAAATAACTTTTTAAAAATAATACAATTTTTTTTTTTTTTTTTAATTTTTATATATTCCGAAATTCTTCAGTTATAATCAGAAGACAGTAAAAGTACCAGTTACTCAGAGTAGTAAATGCGCAATCTTAATCATATTAAAAAACTAACAGGAATTTGAATATTGCACTGAAACTGATACAGCAAAAAAAAGTTGCTAAAATTTACTGAAGCTTCAATTTTAGTTCTTAATTAAGTAATGAATAATCTGCTGAGATGAGAATAAAAATAAATAAATAAATAAAACGATAAACATGGAAAAACTCAGCTGGATGCTCAACTTGATGTAACTACATGCAAAATTAAGGGTGTAGGTTTTAGATACGTGAAGATTAAGGACTGTAGGATATTCATTTTTATTTAAAAAAATTTTTTTTATGTATTGAAAATTCCTGGTATTTCCTACTAAAAATTTTTCAAACTGCGGTAAACCACTAACGAGGGAAGACCATCAGTCGCGGTTTTACCATACGCTTCTTAAATCTAGTTCAAAAACCTGATTGGAATTTTTAGAAATATGGTTATCAATTTTTAAAGTTAATATTACATCCGTTTGTGTCGCTAAATAAAGTAAGATACATCACGAAATAGAATTAATAAAAGATGCTTTACGACATAACTGGATAGTTTTAATCCATAATATTTCTGTGACATTGAATTAAACTTTCGATGACAAAAAATCTCTTAATTGATGATAAAGGCTCTTTCTTTCTCATACAATAGTCGGAGGCAGAGTTCGAATTTTGCAAAATGTGATATCTTTCATATTTAGTAAAACAAATTAGATGGACTTTTCCACTATACCGCCATTCTTTAAAAGGAAAACGTTTTATATACATGTAATAAACTACTTTTAGATGCGCGTCTGTGGTAAAAAAAAAAGGGAGGAAAAGTGATAAGATAGCTAACTTTTCTGCTGAGCGATTACTTCTAAATGTCATAATAACCGCTGAGTCAGATGTACAAAACAATGTACTAACTGTTCTCGATTTAAATGTGGATTGAAAATTTTTATGTTTTGATTACGTATGCTTCTTGATTACGAGTGATATATTTTTTTTTTTATTTCTTGTTATTGAATGTATTTATTTAAATTTTTTTTATTTTGGCTGCTTTTATTTTTTTTACTTAAGTAAATTTATATTTTTAAATTTACTACAGTTTCGTCATCAAATAAAAATCCGCGTTATTGTGCAGAAAAAAAAATAATTGTTTCAACTGAAAACAATGAACTCTTATTAAATAACTATCTACTGAGTTGGAAAAAAAATCCGCAGAAAAGTTAAATGACCTACTGAATTGCGAGTTCAAATGCATAATAATAGTTCTACGGCAATTAAGAAATATTAAACGCTGCCAAACAGTCGTGAATTATCAATTCCGCTGCGAAAATGATTTCGAAATTAATTAATAATCGGCAAAAACAGACGAATGGAGTTGATAGAATGTCATGTTACAATAAACAAACGTGAGGCGAAAATGCGAATTGACATTATATTTACTTTATAACCGGTTACTCTTCTCCGACACGCTGAAACAATTCCGCGACCTGAATAAAATCTTTTCCCACACCAGTTGGGATACCTGCGTGGTTTCGCTGCGTAACGTTCGGTTAAAATAAAATTTTAAAAAAAATCGTTGCAAAAAGCTTATTCAGACTACAGCATCCCAACAGGGGCTCCTTGAATTCACTTCTGTAGACCCCTGTGCTTTGCTTAATTTACTTGCTGCAGCCTAAGAGAGATAGATACTGCAGGGTTGCCGACTCTTTGGGTTAAAGGACGGAAGCGAAGAGGGGGAGGGGGATACAATACCATGGCCGAAGCTACACACATGTGTTCGTTCGGCTTGATTTTATTGACTTTCTTGATTCGCATTTCTTTTTTCGTTAAAAGTATTGCTTGAATTTCAACAGAATGTGATTCTGAATAACTTTATATAGTTTATTTTGATGTTAGAGTGTTAATTTATTATTTGAGTTTTGATTTTTTTTTTTTTTGTAACATTCTAAGTTTTTTTTTCCTTGAAAATTACTATTTAAACGAATAGGCGTAAATTCCACATTATAATTTTTTTCATAATGAACTTTTTAAAAAAAATTGTATCATATAAATTCTTGACCAATGAGTAGTGGTCAAGAATTCAGTACTTTCCAGAATCTGCGTAATGTTTGTTAAATTTAACGCTCACACTATAAATGAAATCCGGGACATGTTTGATAATTATTTTTTAAATTCAGAAAGAGTAATTTGAGATCCAAATATTTGATATCGTGTGATAGTGTTTATCTGGTAGGAACAGTTTATATCGCAAACTTGAGCTGTGCGAGATAAGCGCCGAGCTGTTTTTAATCGATTAACAATTCTAGGTAGTTTTATGGGAAATATAACGCTTGTTTTTACCTCCCCGGAAAAATATATCTTTTTTGTAACTATCTTTATACATTTGCAGTTTTTTAAAAATTTAATTCCAAAAGTGAACATTTTTTTTTTTCTTTTCCCTTATTTGTTTTTGTAGTATTTTGTTTGAATATTTCATAACAATTTTATCCCAATTATTTTTATTCCCGTTCAGATAATTATTTAAAATATACAATGCATCTCTTTTATTCATTTAATGTCTATCAAATGGATAATTACTATGAACAAAATCTATTTTTCTATTTGGAACTTTTTTGGTGAAGTTAAGCACAAGGACGAAATAAAAATTAAGTGAATTATTATATTAAAATCCTCTTCGGTCGTGATAATTTAAACACTGAAGCACATGACATTCACCCCTAGAAAAGTTTCTGAACTCTCCCCTGCCTCAGATCTAGGCCCTTCCCCCTCCCCTACATCGGTCGATTAAGCGGTCACGCCCGTTCATCCGAATGCCTCTTTATTTTGAACAAAACTCTCAAGTGCCCGTCACAACTTTCGACTCTAAATAGCAGATTACTAAAAAGTGCTGATGATCTTACAGAAAAAAATGGATGTCATCTCGATTACGTGGATGATAATGGTATGGAAAGTTATCTCGTTGTAGGAAAGTCTTGTTTTCCGAGTCCTTGGCAAATAATCAAGCGCGGTTGGATTTCTCTCTCGCGTACCACCCCTCTTACTCCCCTTTTTACGTGGGTGCAACAACACTGTGACACCCAAAGGCGCACTGCAGCTGCCTTGGCTGTGAGGATGTAGGGCTGCGTCTCTGTATATGTGTGTTCTTGCTACCGATCCCTACTCATTCACTATCTGCCTCTCAGCTGTAACCTCCCTCCCTTCACCCTCTGTCGCTCTTCTCCGTTCTTTCCTCTATCCATTCTGCTACGTTCGTTCGCTCAAATCGGTGCGCGCTGTGCAACCACGCGCTAGCTTTGACCACTCGCAGAGGGATTGGAATAGCGAATTTCCCCTCCTCTCTCTTTCTACACTAAGGTATACGTAGTATGTCGCCCGTTGTTGCCTGGTGTGGTGGTGGCGGTGGTAGAGTCGAATTTTGCGCTTATCGCCATGGCCTCTCTGAAGAGTGCACTATTAAATGCGACTATAGTTGAAATTCATTCTAAAAAAAATTGGTGAAAGTTTTGCCCTGAGAGATACCACGCAGCAATGCTGAGGTAATACCAACCAGCATATCGATATCTGTTTGTACGTACGTACGTGCGTGCGTTTCGTGTTCTGTCGTTCCTTCTTTTTCTCTCTCTCTCTCGTTCTCTTCTTCCTTCCTTCCCCCCACCCCTGGTTCTGTCTGTCTGTTCTTTTCTGCCCTTTTCGTCCGCTCTCTACCCCATTCCCCCTCACCTCTTCGTTTATGCTGTCTTACCAGCAGTGGTTGTTGTCGGTATAGGAAGCAAGAGAGCCAAGATGGTAGCTTTTCTGTCTGCATTAACTGATGATGACTGGATCATGCGATCTAGCGACGTTTTTTCCGCTGCGGATTTTTAAAACTCGGGCGTAGACTCGCTTCCATCTTGCTTTTTCTCATACGTGGCTCTTGTGCTAGATTTTTTTTATTATTTATTTATTTGTTTTGTTTCTTTTTTTTTCTTTCTCTCCCTCTGGTTTAATTTATTCGCGCCGTGAATGGATGCACTGCATTTTACTTCGCCTCGTATTCGTTGTGACGTTAAATCGTCTGAAAAAACTATTGTTTTGCTAAACGCGATTGCCATCTTTCTGTGATGTTTCTCATGCGTACTTTGCTGGAATTAAGGAATGAGATTCCAAAAATATGTTAAGTTGCAACAGTACAAGTAAGTGGCTACGTTGTTGTTAAATTGAAACAAAATATCTTAAAATCGTTATGGTAACTTAAAAACGAGTTATCATGACGATCTACGAATCTTCTTGTGTAAAATCACTATTCATATGTTTTTTTTGTGTGTGTTTATTAGTGATTTTGATTAAGGAGATTGGTAGATGTATTAGTTTTCTGATGAATTCAGAAAGCATAGAAAAATAAGACAAAAGAAGATTGATTATGAAAGGTGAAAGTTTTTTTTTTTGAAAATTTTCACTTTTTATATGAATTCTTATTATTTTAATAAATTTCATTATTTTTAAATTGACCTGCTTTTGTTTTATTCACATTTATACAACATTTAATGTACATAGAATTGAACAATTTCGAATATGTAATTTGGGAATTACTACATATACATAATTTTATTCCAATAATATAAACAAAATTTAATCTAAAATCCTTTACTGATATATCTTAAAAGTATTTCATAAATAAGGAATTTTTATTTATTTATGAATATTAACAAGAGACTTAATTATATTAAATGAATAAACATTTTGAAGTCAAGCAATATAAAATATCTTAAATGTAGATATATGAAACATGAATTTTATATAATTAATCATCAATCTCGTACTAATATTCCACCATGATCAATTTTACCATTAATTGCTATAAACTTTCTGTAGTGAAATTGTAAAATGCTTTTTAAATTTATTATGTTGCTCTTTAATTTGATAGTATTTGTAATTTTTAATGAAATATATCCCATCCATTTTTCACGGATGTAATTGGTTGAAAAACTATTCTTTTTGAGTCTTATGAATATCATAATTTTAATGAAGTAAATCTGCATTTTTAATGCATACAAAGTATTTTTTTTTAACATCTTTATTGGAATTATTTTTCAACATATAGTTAAAAATATTTTTTTCTTATGAATATAATATTATTTACCTATACAAATGAATAATTTCCTATTCATTACCTTTAATCATTATCTATATCAAAATCCATATTATACATCATTTCAAAACAAATGTTTATTTTATCCTTTTTTTTAAAAAAAAATTATATAAAGGTGTAAATTTGATTTTTATGATAATGCAGGTGTAACATTTCATATTTTTAAGTGAATATAATTATAATTTAGGTGGGAAACTAAAGCGATGGATAATATCCATACATTGGACCCACGAAAACAAGAACTCCTAGAAGCGAGATTCATTGGGAACCGAGTGAGTTTTAGTTGTTACATACTTCATATCTAGTAGCCACAGCTATTATTAAAAGCTGTGATTGGTACTTAAATTTTTTAATACATGATTTTGTAAGGAAATTAAATGAAATGTAAAAATATTTACTGAATGACATTTAGGAGAAAATATCGTATTTTTAAATTTCAAGTGCATTAAATATCAAATTTAAATAGATCAAAATATTTATAAAAACAGGATACATTATTAGAAATGACAAATTTTTTTTTTAGAAACTGTAGAATTGTTATTGTTTTTATTTACTCACATGAGTCTAAAATAAGATATGTATTATTAACCAAACTGTGTGTGTGTGAACGCTTTTTTTAAATTTCAATATTGTTAATTTAAAAAGTTTTTCAATTTATAGGAAATAAGCTGTTTCATGTAATACAACTATTTATTTATGTCTTAAAAGTAAATTTTATGCTGAGTTGAAATAAAATGAATTCAAATATTTGTACTATTGAATTCCTTTAAAAGAGAATGTAATGTTGAGTTCTTTTCAAAAGTTACATTAAATTTAATCCTGAAAAGAATACAATTTTGAATTATTCTGTAAAGTAAACAGTATGCAGAATTAACTATAACCAGCCAATCACACCCATTGTTCTGAGAATCATTGAATTATGACCTTTTGTGTGTGTACAGGTTGAAATTTGTTCTGAAATATAGTTTTATATTTTATTCAGTTTAATCTGCAAAGATCACAATTTTGCATGCAGTATTAATTGAATTGTTGGCTTTTTGAATTTTTTAAAAATGGTTTTTCCTTTTAAATTATAATCTCAACTTTACTGTAAATAATTGAACAATTAAAGCAGCCAAATGAACTAGGAATTCTATATTGCACAAAAATGACATTTCACACATAGATGTTGCAAGGCAAGACTAGGTAAAAATCTGACTACCTCTGGATTAGTGAATTTCGTTTACATTATAAAAGAAGAAAATGTTTATACTGAATCTGTTTATTGCAGAAAAATATAAATGATTTACCTTAAAGACCTAAGAATGTCTCATTTGGGGCCATCAAAGATAATTTGAATGCAGTTGTTTCTTATGCAGTTTCAAGGAAAATAAAGAATTTATTAAATTTAGTACTTAAAGAGTTATGATTCCAAGATAATGAAGTGATATTTTAATCTAGAGCCATGTCAGAAAACAGTTCACTGATGGAGACATATTGATTAGATATATAACCAATGAAATATTATTTGAAAGTGAATATCCATATTTCAAAGCGATGGTTTAAAATAAATGTGACATAGATATCAAAACTGCTATTACCCTATTAGTGATCTATTTCCCTATAGTATATTCAATATATTTTTCAACAGGATTGAGGCTTGTCACATTTTGAAGGTATGTATACAGGGGTTTAAAACTGAATAAATTTAGTACTTGAACTGTTCTGTAAAAATTCTTATAAAGAATCAGTAGTATTGGTAATTTTCTTCGTACAAGATGCATTACCTCATCAATAAATGACTATGTTATACTTGTATATCAGTATGATGCTATAGCTAGAGCTTCAAGTACTTGTCTGCTCTGAGGCATTATTTCTGTGTTATGATATTTATGATGTAGATTCTCAAATTAAAGCTAAACTTTTTGATTATTAGAGATTTTATTTCTGTGGGGTATTTTTTATTTGTTTCCTTTTGTCTCAATTCAGCATTGAATTTATATATGAATAACAATTAAATATTTTCAATTTATTTTGTTCATTTTATGTTCAATATGCAAAGTTGAGAAATGTATAAATCTGTCATAATTTTAATTTTTTATAAAATAATGGAGTTTTTAAATATAATATATGTTCTACAAAAGTGTTCATGCAAGTGCTTAATGTTTTATATGTATAAATTGATATAAACTTGGGTTAATGAAAATAATAAAATGAAAACTAAATTACTTTTGTGTGAGATATTTTTGTAATCACATTTATTTTTACATAAGCTGTTAATATAAATCTCCAAAAAAAAAAATATATTAATTTTACATGTCGTGTTAAAATGTGCTTTAAGTACTTTTTTTATTAATCAAAAATATTTTAATTATAATTTCACATTCCTTGTATGTGTATACACACTCACTCTTAGTTCCTAAGATTAAGAATTTGCTATTATACTACTGTGGCCATCTTTCTTTGACCTATAATTGTCTTATACTTCTATTTGTTTAGTTTTAGATTACATTTATGGTAATTTAGTATATGATTAACAGAGGTGTAGCTACTGCTGTATCAATGATATGGGGCCTCAACATGTGTAACTACTGTCCCATTAAAAGGGCTCTGAAGGAATTTTGATACAGGGCCCACTCAGAACTAACTACACCAGTGATGATTAATGGTTATATGTATATAATAGGAATTTTTAAGTCCTATGCCCTCTCCATTTTACCTTAGAAAAGCATAAATTGCAATTTTGTGTACTATTGTCTTTAAATATATTTATATTTTCTTTTGCAGGGTCTAGTCAATTTCAATATTCATGCTCAGCAGCTGCCTCTTCAGCTCCAGCAACAAATAGTGCAACAGAATTCCCCCATGATGACACTTCCAGGAAATCTGCCACTGCCAGCTCAATCTACGAACTTAGGAATCAACCATGCTTCCTCAGGGACCAGCAGTAATAGTAATATTAATCATAATCCAGACTCAAATTTAAGTGCAGCTAGCTATGGATCTCAACCTAGTGACAAAGAATTAGATGTGAGTATTATGTTCTTTGAATGTTACTGAAAAAGAATATTTAGGTTAATATGTTTACTAATCAAAATGTTTTTTTGTAAAAAAAAAACATCTGCACTATAGTTTTAGTTTTGTTATACACATATATAATAGTACAAAATACTTAATTTGCTTTTCTATTTTATTTATTTATTTTTGTAAAATTGGTTAATCTTAAAATTACATAGTTGTATTTTAATTTGAAGGTCTCTGCTTTATATGATCATTCAGAATTCGCTCGCTGTGTAGAATATTTGTTATTGTAAATTGGTTTATAATTCAGCCCCAAACAATTGAATTTCACTATTAATGTATGTTTCTATTGCAAGTACTTGTTTTATGTGTTATCTGTTTCCTGTAAAATTCATGCTATATGATTGGTATTAGTATCTTCTATTGTGGTTATAGGTTCAAATTATTACAATTAATACAAATTGATGTTTCATTAGACATTCAGACTAAAATATTGGGAACTATAAAAATTTATGAAATTTTATTGGGGTGTTTATTGATATCAATATGAAAAACATGAATAAATAAAAATTGGCTTTTTGTGCAGAAAATTTTATAATTCGTTGCAGATTATGTTTTCTATATAGATGCACCTTGATTGAATTTTATTTTTATTTTTAATTTATGGAAAAATTCAAATTGATGCAATATTTTTGTAAAATTGATGTTTTTAATTTATCACTTATGTATTAATTACATTTTTAAAAAATTTAAACTAAATGCAATATCAAAACCACAGTTATGTAGTATTTTACCATTACATTACTTGATAAAAGACATTAAAAATGTTTAATGATTTACCATTGTCTGAAATTATTAAATTCTTTACAACATATAAAAACTTATAATTTTTAAATAAAATTGGTGTTCAATCCTTAAATGTCAAATAAGAATTGAAAGTACTACTTCCTGAATTATTGAGTAAACTAGGATATATAATGTGCTTGTAATTGGCAATATTGTCTCAATTTTTTTTGTTTGCAACTACAATGTTTTTTAACATTTAATGAGTTGCTCCATTTCAACTTTTTAAAGAAAGGTGCATTGTAGTAGTGGATTTATAATTTAATAATGGTATATTACATTCTTTAATCTATTAAATTTCATATTTTTTATTTATTTCAGACTCCTGAAAAACACCAACATAGGAATACAACAGAAAGGAAAAGAAAAAGAAAGGATGATGGTTAGTTCTAAGTCAGGAATTTTATCAAAAACTATTTATTC
Organism: Trichonephila inaurata madagascariensis; assembly: GCA_019973955.1. NCBI lineage: Eukaryota > Metazoa > Arthropoda > Arachnida > Araneae > Nephilidae > Trichonephila > Trichonephila inaurata. Next base: position 237,973 of record BMAV01027223.1, on the reverse strand, counting down.
TTTACATACAAAAATATTACATATTTGAAAATAAAAAAATTGTTGTGCACCAGAATCAGGGGAAAAATATCATTTTGATAATATTTATTTCATCGTGCTTTTTTTAAGAATAATTTGTGTGCAAATATGTAATTACAAATTACTTTCAATGGCAAAGTATGATTTTTTTCAGTACTTTGTTTTAATGCTGTAATACTAATATTGTATGAATACAATAAAAAAACTAACCAGAGAATATCCATTGATGGATAATTAATTTTTTATTTTTACCTTGCACAGAAGGTATAGCTTATAATATTGGCCTTTTTTTAGTTTTAAGTAACCAATCAATTATTTGAAATTTTCTTCATAAGATAATTTTCTTTTCAAGTTATTTATTTAGAAATCATCATTTTATCCTGTAATATATATTGTGAAATTCATGCAATGATTATTTTCAGGAGCAAAATCAGCACGAGAAAGTGCTAAGAAAATTAATGAATACTTTAAGGTATTTATATTTATATTAATATCAGTTCAAATAAATTACAAACACCTGTAAACATATTTGATTTAATCTGATAATGATAAAATTTTTGCAGGGTCACAGTCCTAGTCGATATGCAGGCTCTAAGTCTCCTACACCCCAAAGTTATATTGTAAGTGATTATTTTCTCACCAGAATTACAGTAACATTTATTTTTAAAAATTCCTATATTGATTAAGAATATAAGGGATCGTAATTATGTTCCTGGTTTATTAAAAAATTTTCATTTTTATTTATTACTAAAAATCTTCTCTTTATTTTGATTTCTACATACTACTAATTTAAAGTTTCAGCTAAAATGTTTATGTTTTGTTACCATTGGCATTATACAGCTTGAATTCTATTATATTTGTGTAATAGATTTTTATTTTTGTCTTCTATTACCACTTGTTAAATAATGAGTTTTTGTCTTTAATGTAATATTTGTCTTCCCAAACCTTTTAAAAGATTCTACTCGCAAATATACTGTAATTCTTTACATAATTACAGAAGTTACTTAATTATTTTAACAACTCTATGATCAACATTTAGAATTGTCTGTAATTGATAGTAGTCACTTATTGCAGTTATCCCTTTCTTTTTAAAGCTTTATTTTCCCTTCTGCATAGTAGTAGTAGTACATGTACATGTAAACATAGATAATGTCTTAAGGGTTTTTGAAATCAAGATAATAATGCTTTGCACAAATCTTGCACTATTCGTACACAAAGTGAGATGTTTATTTTCAATAGTTTTTTATTCTGTTTGTTGTACCTTAGTGATCATGGTTATGTACGTGTGCCAGCATTTTTCTATTGAATTCTGGGTTTGAGTCCTTGTGCCTCTAAAGTCCTACAATGTAAAGAGACTGATGTACCTTAAATCTCTCTGAAGTTAAAAAATTCCCACATTGGCTTGGAGTGGAAGTTGGAGTATGGGGTACTAGCTCGGGTGTTGACCTTGTAACAACCGTAGTTGAAAAAAACTAGGACAGTCATCAATATCCCTTAGATACTGTCAAAATGTAATATCAAGCAATCAATGTGACTCAATAGCTTTTTATTATGAATTCTGAAAATATTTTTAAAAGAAAATTTAAAATTAATATGCGATAACTTGATAATTGCATAATGCTATAAAAAATGTCAGATTTTTAAAACCATGTTCCAAGTAAACAACACTATGTTTAAAATAGTATTCAATTTTTGCGTTCTTTTCACATTTCACGTATTTGTTTATTGAGTCTTTTTTGTATTACAGCCTTTTGTTTTATTAAAATATCTTTAAAAAAATAGTTTGTACATGATTTCATACCTTGTTTGTTTTCAAACCTTGTTATATAGCTGTGCATATTTTCATCTATAAATGTGCTGATTATCAGTTAAATAAATCGCATGTTGCATTACTTCAGAGAAGGTTAAAGAATTTCTTTTATTGATTCTGTTTTAAAAAAATGAAGAAATTTGAAATCGACTATTTATAACTGTGTCTTCATATAAAATAATGCTCATTTATTTAAAATGTCAGTTACTCAAAGAATATTTTTAATTGTATAATAGTATATTTTTAAAATTGGAATGTATTCATCTATTTTTACTAAAACATTTTTTGGAAATTATTTAAATTTTTAATAAATTGTTATATCTCTAAAATTACATTATTAATTCTTGAAATTGTTTTTTTTTTAAATTACAGTATGCTTCTGTACAACAAAACATAGGATCGCCATCAAATTCTTCCATTAATGCTAATTTAGACTATGCAAATTTAATGGCTCCTCCTCCTCTGTGTCCGTCTCATGCTGTTTATCGATCAGTGCAGACTGATCTTACTATTAACAAAATCAAAGAGCTTGAAAATAAGTCTGCTCTGGACTTGGAAATGCGAGATAATAGGATAGAAGAACTACAAAGGGTAATTGCTGAATTTTCTCTTTGAATTTGGAATTAACTTGAAAGGTTGCACATGTTCATCGTATATTTACAGTTATGCATTAAAGTACCTGTAATATATATTACTTGATATATATGTTTGTACTTTTAGTTTCTCAGCAGAAAAGTGTTACTTATTTACTTAGATACTCAGAAAAATTTATATATAATGATAATTTTACCATTACATTGTTGTTCTCTCTCTCTCTGTAAATATATTGCTCCATTTTGTTTTATTTATTAAATTTACTTTAGATATTTTAAGTATGTTATTGAATTTCTGATTACTAGTTTTGCATTTTAATCTATTGACTTTTTCTCATCTTTTAATAGTTGTTTCAAATTTTAAGAGTTCATTTTCTGATTCGTGGGATTTATTTATTTCTAAATCATCATTCTTACATTTTGTGAAATTTTTATCAGTATACGTATTTTCAAATGCATTTTTGAAGGAAATTACGAAACAATTGTATAATGTAAATTATTATCATACGATCAAAATTCTCAATGTATATACAATGAGAAAATTGCTTTCCTTGTATATCTAAATTCTTTTTATTCATTTCAATGCTTATTCTGAATTTATTACACTTTTTTAGGCTAATGAAGAGTTAAAGCGACAGCTTTCAGCTTCACAGAAGGCTGTTGAAAAAGCCAAAGAGCAGTTGCAAAGGTGTCATGATGTTACCAAACAATTACTTATTGAAAAGGTTTGTCTATTTTATTTTCTTGTAAAAATTAATAAAATTTTCAGGGGAAAAAAATAAACTCAAACTGTGGAATATAATTATGCTTTGATTCTAAGTAATAGGGAAAGATAAAATTTTGTAGTGTATTGTTGTGGAAATTGAAATGTAAATTATGTATACACATGTAATTAATTTTTCTGTATAACAGTTAAATACATTATAATACTATAGTAGTTTATTATTGGCATCATGTAATAGTAATAATTTTTTTAGTGGTTTAATTATAACAATGTTTAACCATTCTTATTTATATATATATATATATACTTAAATAATCTTTAATCAAATATGTAAATTTCATGCATTTTTTTGAGTAAACTAAATGCATCCAAAATAATACAAGGAGATATTTATTTCAACATTTATTTTTTAGTCATTAATGGAAAAAAAGGCTTGTCGGCAAAAATGTATGCAAAACAGGCTAAGACTTGGTCAGTTTATTACACAAAGACAAGGAGCATCTTTTGCTGAAAATTGGGTTGATGGGTTTGCTTTTACAGAATTAATAAAGTAAGTTCAATTAGCGTACATATATATATCAAATGATCCGAGCTACATTTTTTCCCTTTCAAAATAATGTTTAATATTTTACTTGTATATATGAGAAAGATAATGATTCATATTAAGTTATTGTTATAATCTAAAGCAAGAAATGTTCTCATTTTTCCTTCCCATCAAAATTTTCATGAATGTGTGCATTTTCTAAATGTATTTATTTTATATTTTTGTTTTGATATAAATTATTTACTTTAGTTTTTTTTATACATTAATATTTTAATTTTTCCTTTAATGTATTATTAGTTTCCTAAAATAATGACTTTCATGATCTTCAAGGAAACTTGTGATCATGAAGCTACATAAAATCTGTCAGAATATTGATTATAGCCTTCTGAATCCAAATTTTCTAATATTTCTTTTTAAAGTTTGTTCCTTAAGTTGAATTGTCCAATAAACATCTTTAAAATATTTGAAGAAATGAAAGTTTTATAAAATAATGGTGAGGAATCGTATAATGGTAAGGCAATTTTTTAAAAAAAAGGAATTAAAGAAATTATTTTTGTTTGGAATATTTGAACTTTTGAAACTGAAATATAATAGTCTCAGCTGGATTAAGTTATTAAAACATAAAGTAAATTTGTTTGACTATGAGAATTAGGCATTTTTAAAATAGTGCATATTAATTGTGTTATTATACAAACTATTGTAAGGAATATGCTGTGCAATTTCCTTCTGTTTGAAAATGTAATGAATGTAATAAAGTATAATATGCAACAAGATTTTTCATCATCTCATCTCTATTGTTCAACCTATGTGTCAAGTGTTGGATTAATAACCTTTAAATATTTAGTTCTCTATATAATTTTTCTATGTCAGTAATTGCAAATCTATTTCTTTTCCTCTTGTAGAATATAAAGCTCAAATATTTTACATTTAATTTTTGACTATTTAACTATTTCATAACTATTTATTAAAATAATAATTTTTTCTTCCAGAAAACAAGAACAAATAGCTTTAGAAAGAGAAGACATAGAAAAACAACGTAAATTATTAGGCAAAAAGAAACCAAATGCAAGTCAACCAAGAGGTCGAGCAAATATGAATTTAGCAAATGGTGATTTTGTTCGACCTGATCCTCCTAAAGAGTAAGATTTTTCTCTCTTATCTTTTTGTTTTCTTCAGTATTATTTTTAAAATGGTTCACATTATAGATATGCAAAAAAATGTCTTTAGGATGAAATCGATGTTTATTTTTTTAAATTCAAATTTTTTTTTTAATATAAAATTCAAGAAATACATTTTCTTATCCTCTATATGTAATTATTGATAAAGAATATGTTGTATGTCAGCCTAGTTGAGTAGTCAGGAATTCATGTCCAGCATTATTTCTGTTGAGTTACAACTACAAGTCTTGATATCACTAAAGATGTGTTGTGTGGATTGTCAGATTCACATTAAATCCATCACGACTTAAACTCCTCAGTATTAGGGAACTTGAAGAGTTTGGTGCCAGCTCAAGTGTCATTCTCATTGCTTGGCTATGGCTCAAAGTAATAAGGCTCATTACCAATAGTCCTTTCTTTTAAGTACAATGTTAATCAAAAATCAAGTCTGCCATATGCATGGAGCAGGAAGCACAGATCACCTTTTAAAGCACAGTTAAATTAAAAAGTGTCTTTTAACACTTTTTTTATGCTTTTTAAAAAATATTTTGTATTGATTTCTATAAAAGTAATTTTCTAACTTTTATATTTTGTGTTAAAGTATGTAAAGTCTAAAATAAATGAAATGATAATTTTAACTCATGTTTGAAAAATAATTTGTATTTTGAATGAAAGATAATTCTTATTTGGCATTCTTGTTTTTATTTTTTTTATTTTTCCACTTATTATTCATAATATAGAAATATTGCCTTCTGCTCATTTTTTACTTTTTTTTTTTTTTGCTTACAGTCTTCTCAGCTGGTCTGAGTTTTTTGAACAAGAAGAAATATTTAAACTTCGACAAATTTCTCTTAAAAAAGAAGATACAGATTTACAGTTAGAATTAGAGAAGCTAGAAAGAGAGCGAAATCTTCATATCCGTGAACTGAAAAGGATACACAATGAAGATCAATCTAGGTAAGTTTATATTCTCTTTATTAAGAGAAATAGTTTAGAGTAACTTTATAGTTTTGTATTTTTCATTACATTACATAAGATTAATATTTTTATCAACTTTTTATATATAAATTTACTTTAAATGTGCAACTATTACAGATTTTTTTTAGATAAAATTTCTGATTATAATTTTTTAGTACTTTACAGTCAACTAAAAAACACTTAATTAATAAAAGATAAATTAATTTCGAATTTGATAAATGTTTCTTATTGCTGTCATTAACTGCTTTGATAAAAACTTTTTCCAACTATTTAGATTAAAAAAATTATTTTTGTAAAACGATGTAGCATTTATGAAAAATGACAATCAAAAAGAGAATGGTAGGATATATATATATATATATATATATATATATATGGATTAATATATATTTGTATGTCATGAGGGGGTGTCTCTCCCCTCATGAATTAGAGGCATAGAGGTTTTAAGTTTATATTGGGGGGAAAGCATGCTTTTGTTCAAAATATAATGCTTTTGTTCAAAATGTAATTGATTCTATGCTTCTGACATGACCAGGCTTTAAAAACTCACCATAGAAAAACTAAATTTTTGGATGCTTAATGCTCTTTTCATATTAACCAGAAGTTCTTGTGATTCTTTTTAATTTGTAAAATCAGAAAATGTGAATTTTAAGAGAGTTTAGTTTGAGTGTGTGCATGAAGATATGACCATAGAAAACAAGATTACTTGTTACTTTTCTAAATACTACTGATTAAAAGTTGCTTTGTCAAGTAGTATTATTATTATTTTGATCCGACCTATAAAAACGGGAAATATTTATATATTTTTTAAAATTATTTTGCTTTCACAGAATAGAAATACAAATGGTTTTTAATGTTTGATTTAAAATAATAAATTCCATTTGTTACTCTTGTAAGATTGAAATATGCTGATTTTTCCTTCACATATTAGTTAATTGCTATAGACAATTTTGATAATTTTATTTTTATGTGTCAAAACTTTTTAATGCATTTTGTAATTAGAATATCTGTATCTCATTAACTGTGGAAATAAGAGTATTTGAAATGTATTTGTTTTTATATTAAACAAAAAGGAAAACCTTGGGATTTAAAATTTTTTTAATTTGAAGTTATCATAGCAGTTTCATTACTAAATAATTTAGTTTTGAATTGTGAGAAGAATATTCTACAACTATCAGCATTGTGATGCTATCCAAATCTTGCTTAACAAAGCTTTATTTTATATTTAAGAATGAATTTATTATTTTGCTATTCTATAGGTGAAAATTTATTAGTGCTACTTTATCTTATCTAGGTTTTTGGCTACTTTGAAAAGTGTTCCTTCATCTCATGCTCGCGGTGTCTGGTATTCTACTTTTTTTATTTGTCATAAAAAATTTTTACATGCTTGTTTGTTTTAAATATTAATTTTCTATAAATTATTTTTTGGGGGAAAAAAAGTACACACTTGTATTTCTATTCTGTGAATTATAAATTTTGTCCCATTGTCATTTTTATATTTCCCATGTTCATTTTCCTTTAACTCTAGTATTAAATTGCTATGATAATTTGAAATATGTTGGCTAATATACTTATCTATATTATATAATGTTACATTGTAATATGCAAAATATCATGATGTAAATTCATAATTTAACCTGCTTTTTAAAGCTCCTAAATGAATTTTAATTGCCAAAATGTATTATATAAGTCCTTTCATTTCTTGTAAAAAACTTCATATTTTTAATAAGTTGGATATATTTATTGTGATATAATTATTTATAACATTAAAAATTCTATTTCAATTAATGTTATTTAAATTGGAAAAGTCTACTTCTTTCTTAACATTATCATTTTGGTTCAGCAATTATATTAGAATTTTGCATTTAAATTATTTTGAAGTTTTTCCTTTACTTAAAAAAAAATAAAATTTTGAAATAATTTGAATACATGTAAGAATACAACTTTGAAATGTCTTTAATTTGCAAGAACTTGTGCTAATTCTCCATAATAAAAAAACTTATGCATGAGTTTTTCTTAAGCTTATTAAATTTTGCGTGTAAATTAAAAGATTAACATTTTTTATATATTAAGTTATAAAAATTTAATACTTAATATAAAAATTAAAAATATGAAAAATTTATTAAAAATTAGTTTTAACATTTGTGTTTAAAAAAATCAATTTTTAATCACTCATTTAAATTAGCACAGAAGTCGAAAATATTTATGGTGTGATTAGGACAGACATAGGCTTGTTACACTTTGTACAGCATTTTAATTTATTTGTTCGTGGTCAGTAATAAAGTTGTAGTTTTATTTCATCTGACCTAACTTCTCCCATCTTGTACTCTAACAAGCTACTTCATTTGCTGTCTCCTCTATTGGAATTTCTTGAATCTGAGACTTAACACAAATAAAATTTTATTAGATCTAGAGCCATTTGCTTATGAATGATCTTTGTTTTTCTGCAATTCTTGTGTTTGGGTTGAATATGATTTGACAATTTATTCCCTCAGTATCTTGCAGGATGGGTTGGAGAATGTCAAAGACCTCCGGTAACTTATTCTAGACACAGAATAGATGACTTTCATTTATAAGCAGTACCTACACTGCCTTTAGAAAGATTATAAAAAGTTATAAAAATGTTTGGCAATATTGGCAGTCATTTTGTGAATTTTTTTTATTGTGGAAAGTTTAAATGAGAGAGACCTAAGCAATACTTCTTGGTTTGCAAGAGGCCAACACACCTTTTTTTTTAGAAAACCAGATAATGAGCCACAGGGTGTGTGTTTCTTCATATTCATAAATATACTATCATTATTAACAAGTCAGGATGTATAAATGATAAATATACAGGTTTTATTATCAAAAACAAATTTCATCACAAATTATTATTAACTTTTTCATCTTTGAAATTTAATTTAGAAATTCTTTTTCCTATTTTATTTAAATTCCAAACTTTTAGTGAATTTTGAGTGGAAAATTGCTGTTTGAGTAGAATTGAGTTAAAATAATTTACCTTATTTTCTTCATAAATTTAAAAAAGTATTTGAATTCTCAAAATGTACGCTGAGTGTGAAATTCTTGTTTTTGTATAATTCTATTCACATTTTACTTTTAGGTTTAATAATCATCCAGTACTACACGAAAGGTATCTATTACTGACACTACTTGGTAAAGGAGGATTTAGTGAAGTTCATAAGGTAGAAAATTTATTTTAATTCTCTGTTATTTATTAGTTATTTTGTCCTATGTACTAATAATTGTCAACAATTAAACTTTAAATTTTTAGGATACACAAGGAGAAAGATATGTCTAAGTTACATGAAATTATTTCTTTCTTCTGATAATAATATTTACTTATTTTGGAATCAAATATAAACTAAACAAAACATATTCCTTTGAACCACAATGTATATTCAATATAAAGAAATAATGCTGCAGATTGATACACAGAAATTTCAATTCTTTTTTCTAACTTCTGTATAGTATTCAAAGAAGTGGTAAGAAAATCTATTGAAAGTTACATTATTTCATAGTAATATATATTCTCACACACACACACAAAAATAAGTTTACACACACAATTTTGAATTTTTTTTATTAAAGTTAAAAAATTGAATGTACTTCAGTTATATTTTTTCAGAAGTTTGATGGTGAACATTATTTTTATTTGCATAGAATATGTTTGACCATGTATCTTTTCCTTTCCATTTTCCCCCTCTTGTTGCACTGTTAAAATGCATTTAAATTTTAACTTTGGTCTTTTTCAGGCATTTGATTTGAAAGAACAGAGGTATGTAGCATGTAAAGTTCACCAGCTTAATAAAGATTGGAAGGATGACAAAAAAGCTAATTACATCAAGTAAGCTTATTTAAATTACTTTTTGATTTTTTTTAGTTCTGGTTTGCTTATTTTTGTTTTATATAATTTTGTATGTACTTACCATATACATTTTTGTTGTTTGTGGTTTTGAAAGAAGAGGTATTTGTTTAACTGAGAATAATAAAAAAACCTTTTTTTTTTAGGCATGCACTTAGAGAATATAATATCCATAAATCCCTAGATCATCCACGTGTTGTAAGACTGTATGATGTATTTGAAATAGATGCCAACTCGTAAGTATATTTTTTCAACTTATTCTTTATTCTTCCTAATATTATCTAAACTAATGTACTGATTTTTGCATTAATTGCTAATTATCAAACTTTTTTGTTACAGAAAGAAAAGCATTCATCTGTGTATGTTATTTTACATATAAAAAATGATTATTATACATTTAATGTTGCAACAAAAAATATTACATTCTATTTATTTGATTGTACTAAAATTTGTATGAAATACCATTTTTTTTTTTAAATCTTTAAACTAAAAAAAAAAGAATCACCAGTTCATATTTTTAAAAGAATTATTACAAAAAGTATATTTTATAGTGTATGCATAATCATTTTTTATTTATTGCTTGTATTCTTATATATAGAGAGATAATTGCTTTCATATTTAAAAAGGTATCAGAAGTGAATGATGCTGCTGGTCTTATTAATATTTATTTTTATTAATGTCACATTCTCTCTAAATCAATGCGAGAGCTATTGGTTATAGACCATGTAATTTCAAAACTTAATTAAGTGACGAAGTTGACATGAGCTGGCATCAACACTCCCAACTTCCATGATATGACAAATTTAAGGTGCACCAGTACATGCATCTGTATATATTAAATGATTTTTTATCTGTATGTGTGTATATATATATATATATTGGTATTTATATTTATTACTCATTCTCATCATAATATGATTTTATAAAATGCTGGTATATAATGTACTAATAATCAGATGAAGTCTTGATTGACTTATTTTCTGTTTCAGGTTTTGTACAGTTTTAGAATACTGTGATGGTCATGATCTAGATTTCTACCTCAAACAGCATAAAAATATTCCTGAAAGAGAAGCTCGTTGCATTATCATGCAAGTTGTGCATGCTCTTAAGTACCTGAATGAAATTAAACCACCTATTATACACTATGATCTCAAACCAGGTATTTAGCTTCTATGAAATAGAAATTTTTATTTTTGCAATTAAATTAATGTTCTTCACTTTGTTGAAGGTTCTATTCCCTCCCCTCATCCGTTTCTGTTATTGCTTTCTATGTTATGTTTTTAACTGATCTTCCCAAATCTACTATGTAACTAAAATGAAAATTTTAATCATTTCTAGATATGTTAAAGCAATCAAAGGAATAATACGTAAAATTTAACTAAATATTTGTTATTAATGGTTAATTTTATTAATTAATGCTAATTATTTATTCTATAATTAGTTTTTTTACTGTGTTTTGTTCCTGAAAATCGACAAAATCAAAAATGTCATGATACAAGAATGGTGAACTTTCAACCCTGGCCCCCCCCCCCCACACACACACCTTGAAAAATTCCTGTGTGCACTACTGCTTCCCACTAGTTTAGATTGCTTCTATATTATTACTTATTATAATTGTATTTCATCTTTTACAATCAAAGTTTAAAGTTAAATAAACAAATAGACATGCTCTGATACGAGAGTCTTGTTTTTTCTCCAGCTAGATATCAAAACAAAGTTTACATGTTTTGTGTGTTGCAGCCCTTTAAATAAAAGTGCACTACATTAAGAAATGATAGACACTTTTGCCATGGTCATTTATTAACATAATAAGTAATATTAAAAAAAATTTAAGTCAATTTCTAAAGAAAATTTTTATTTTAGCTACTTTTTATTAAATAGTTACAATTAATATAAATATGTATATACATATGACAGAATCACAACATTAAGTGGTAATTAATTTTTATTAATTATCATTAAAGTATCGTATTGTCATCCAAAACAATCGTGTATGTAAATTTCAGTTCAACTAAATACTTTAACACGTGAGAAAAAAACCTTTTCATGTTTTGACACAAGTCAACCATAAGGGTCGCTAAAAATGATGCCAATGTACTTATGTACATTGTCTTGATGTCTTGTACTTATAATTCTTTAAATAATTAGTTTTAATCATTTAATTATTATTATACTATTGTATTGTCATCCAAAATAATCCTGTATATAAAATTTCAGCTCAATTGAGCGCTTTAAAATGTATTTTATTAAGGATTGAAAATTCCACCAAGATAAATGAATATATAGAGATTGTGAGCTAATAGTAGGAATTAAAAAATCATATCCAGGAAGAATAAATACCAAGAAAATAATTGCATTTATTTGAAAAATATTTACATTGTATATTGATTTGTAACAGTATATTGTGTTTTTAGGAAATATTCTGTTGGGCAGTGGGGAAATTAAAATTACAGATTTTGGTCTTAGTAAAATCATGGATGATGAAAACTATAGTCCTGAACTTGGAATGGATCTTACTTCTCAAGGTGCTGGAACCTATTGGTTAGTATCCTACTTTACATGACTGTTATATGTTGAACCATTGTTTAATACTTATAGATAGAATTTTCTCGATACATATCTTTAAAAGGTATGTTATGGTTATAAATAAAAGTTGTGTATTTCATTGTAGAATAAAGATTCTGAAAATTATTTGAATTTTGAGTTTTTATTGATTACAATATGTAATGATATAAAACATTAAATATTTTAAAATTCATTTATTACTCCACACTGGGCTTTAAAAATTATATGCTTTAAAATATTATGAATTTAATATGTAGATTTTCCAAAAAATTTTTTATAAAGTATGAGAAAATTAAGGAAAGCTATCATTTAATTATACAATATAATAGGTTCAAGAATGCATGTCTGATTTGTGAAAATAACATGTTTATATATAATGTAAATTTACATTAAATAATTTAAATTGTATTAAAATTGCCTGGAGGAGGAAATAGAAATTTACATTGTAAAAATTATCTTTGTTAATTTTGTTTAGTTATAGATTTGTACTTTTTGCAAGATTTCCGAGATCCTTCTTTTACATTTTAAAGTTGATTTCCTAAATCATTTTTGTATTTTAGATTTTGTATATTTTAAGTTTTATATAAATATAATGCTCTTTTCTTATTTTTTTACTAAAAAAATACATAAAAAGTAGAAAGGAAGCATAAATCAATACAAATATTTCACTCAAGTAGTATTTATGCCTATGAAATAATTTCTTTTTTATCACATGTTTTGTTATTAAGTGGTTAGTTATAGAAAATTATTTTTCCTTGTTTAATGTACAATAATTGTAAAATAAAAAATATGTTTATTTATCTTTAGAATTTTTAGTACTCTTAAGTTTTTATTGTTTCATGCTGTAACATAGATGTCCATAGTTTATTTGTAATATAATAATTACTGTATTTTCCTGTATATAATCCGCAGCAGCGTATTATCCGCAAAGCCTTTTTTTCCAGTTTAAAAAAAAACATTGTATAATCCGCGGCAGTTTTTACGGCGCAAAATATAAACTGCCGATAATGAGCGTCACATAAGATAAAAAATACACAATATAATTAAAAATAGAAGTAGGAAAGTGTACAGAAGATAAAATTTATTATGAAATGTCTTTTTCAACATGTATGATAATATTTTTTATGATAATCTCAATACAACAAAAAAATTCTCTGCCATCTATGTTTTAAGTTGTTAAACAAAACATTGCACACGGAAAAAATCTTTCTTTCTTTTTTTTTTTAATTTTTCAAATTTAGCAAGTTAACAGCAAAAAAATTATGATCGAGACTGCTTTCCCATTGTCTCTTTCTTTTAAAATCCATTTATTTATTTATTCTCTAATTCTGGCCAGTGAGGTTTTCCATGATGATCGGCTCTTTAACGTCGATCACTATTTTCGAAGTTGGTCTTGTTTTTTCTCCACAAACGAATATTCGATTCGTCAACTTTGAAAAACCTTGCAGCTTCCCAACTTCGGTAGCTTTCTCTATAACTTTCAACTTGAAGTTTGCAGTGTAACTTACACGCTTTCGCTTCAACATGAAAACTTTCAAAGGAAGAAATAGCTCTAGTCAAGAGAAAATTGGAAATCACACCAGCGACTAGTAATTGTTTTTTTCTTCTGAGGAACCGAATTCGTTTTTGAATGTAATTGGATAAAAACTAGTTATGGCTGAATTACGTCAGCCGAGTCATGAAATCGCCATGTATTATTTATTTTATAAAACATAAACGCGGCATTTCTTTCAAAACTTTATTGTTAACTTTTCTGATCTAGAATGTTTTTTCTCAGATAATCCGTGGCGGCCTATAATACGCACAACAAAATTTGAAACTTTTTTAACACATAATCCGCAGATTATATTCAGGAAAATATGGTATTAAAAAATGTAATACATATATATAATGGTTCTTGAGCTTATATATGCTAACATTTTTTTGGTTTTCTACTAGCAAGCAAAAAATTTGTTTAAAATCAGTTATACATGAAAAAACTTGAATTTTTTTTCTTAGATTTTCTATTCTAAATGTGTTTTTGTATCATTTTTATATCTCTGAGAAGTACACTCACTTCCAAAAGTTAAGCACAGAGAGGAAAATGCTAATTTCTGGAAGCCAGTCAGAATTGAAGAGGATGCAATTCGCTGCAGAGGTAGATG
>BMAV01027223.1:182034-205021 GCA_019973955.1 Trichonephila inaurata madagascariensis | reverse complement strand
TATACTTTGACGCTAAACCTACAATTCAACTTTAACCTCTTAAGTTCCCCCGACGTATATAAACGTCTCACTCAGCTCTAGCGTGTTAATTGTCCCAGTCGTATATATACGTCTTTCTGAAGTACTATATTTTCTGAGAACCGCTACCCATAAAATTATTCTGAAGGCTTTGGAAAGCAATAAAATGACCTTGCTAAGGATTTACTTATTTCAGAGATATTATTTATTCTCTTTTTCTACCTTCTCCCCCTTCAATACACCACATACGCTTACCTACGGGCTAAACGGTGGCATTGGGGAACGAATCACGTAATTTTTATCGCCGTTTAAGGGATTAATTATAAACCATGCAAATTATCAAGATAAGTGTTAATGTTGGCATATAATTTTATATATGACAAATCCATGGGGTCACTGGTAATTATTAAACTTGTCCTTAACTTAGTATTGTTAAATTAATTATAAAATAGATTGTGCAGTATTGATACATTTTTAAGTGTATTATAATGTAAATGAGTATTTTATTTTTTATTATGTCAGAATGTATCTGTTTGTTTACTTTCAGAAAATTTAATGATTTTTCTAAATAATCATTTGTTTACGACTTTTCAGTATGCTCGCGCCCCCTTCAAAGGGTTATCACACACCCCTAGGGGGCGCGCCCCCCAGTTTGAGAAACACTGGCTTAGCATTATTTCACATACTCAACGACTGGAACTTAAATAGTAGCTGCATTTGCATAATCAAGTCATCTTTAAGGAAAGCGGTTTTTAAACTAAAATCACAGTTAAAGAATATTTTCCCCAAGAGGATTAGTATAAAAGACCCGAACAGAGCCTGTAACAAAACGAAGCCCTGAAAGACCCCTTCCACTAAGAGCTAAAAAAGCTCGAATGAACAAATCAAAATTCAAAGCAAGGATGATAGTTTTTTTTATATATATTCATGGGATTGTGTACCTTCACTGGGTTCTTGAAGATCAAACTATTAATCAACATTACTAACTTCACTTTCTCGCTGAGCTCCGTGGAAGAATAAGGAAGAAACGATCTGAATTGAGGAACGACTAGTCATGGATTATCCGCCATGGCAATGCGCCGGTTCATTCCGCATTGTCTTTCATGAGGTTTCTTGCCAAGTACAGTATCCTAGAGTTAAACCCCATCCGTTTTATTCGTCGGGTCTAGTGTGATGTGACTTCTATCTGTTTCTTAAGGTGAAATATGCATTAAAAGAAACAATATTTGAGTCCATGGAAGCTGTGAAAGAGAAAACGACATGCGTCCTATAGGAGCTGACACAAGAAGACTTCCAGCATTGTTTCAAACAATGGAAGATTCATATGAACCGTTGTAGAGATAGAGGTGAGGTGTATATTGAAGGTGATGATAAGTAAATATGTATGAACTCAAAATAAAAATGTTTTATAGCACTAGTCTCGTTATTTAATAGCCACACCTTGTATATATATAGTATGTAAAGATTCCTGTTTTAAGAATCCAATGTTAAGTTGGTTGAATCGTTGACAAAATTGAGGAATAGGCTTTCTCTATTTTTTTCCACCTAATTTTTACCACAGACAAATACTGCAAAACACGCATATCACAAACAAAATAACACAAACACGAACAGACAGAAGTGCTCGTATTTAAGTTACCACGGCCGCAGCTACAGGTATTTTTTTTTCAGTTCAGTGAACTCTGTATCGAAAAGGAACATTCTACAACTTTTTATTTTAGCTCATTGGTTGAAAGCTGATATGATACCATTCAATGATATGTCATCGGGAAAAGATCAGACGCATGGCAATTAAAATTATCAATAGAAAAGGTTTGGGTTTTTGAAAACTATTATATAACACAATTGGCTAACCATTCGACCAAGCTAGGAATCGTCGATCTGTTGCTTATTTCTATTCCTTTACATTCGATCAAAGCACCATCGCTACTCTGTACTCGCTCCTTCCATTCTAAATTCATAGAAACTCGGATGTTTTTTTTTTTTTGTGTGTGTGTGATAACAATGTGTGTTTTTTTAATTTATAAGGCAATTTCCTTGTGGAAAAAACGACTAAACTTATTTTCAACGTCTCTTGCATTTAATTTTCTAAATGCAAATGTTAAATATTCCAAATTTATATTATTATTACCAATAATTTGCATATTTCTCAAAATCTTAGATAATGACAGATTTTTCGAAATGAAATCGCGCGTAGAACGTGGAATAAGCTGCCTTGTTTTAAGTTTGTTTAAACTATCCCATCGAACGATAACAGTAATAACTAAAATACGTTTAAGAACACAAGTTTGAAATTATAACGTATTGTGCCCCAATCCTCACGCCAAGTTAAAGGAAAGTAAACTTAAAATGTTATTTAATTTTTAGAAAACTATTATCGGTAATATATTTTCTACAGTACTTCACGCTTAAAAATCGATTGAAAATTGAGTTTAGTTTCAATATTTGACAATGAGATCACGCAGCAAAAGTTTTACTGTTAATTTTCATTATGAAAAGTATATACCAACATTTATTTTACGTAATATGCCATTTGTACAGCGAAAAGAGTTAATATTTGTGTGGATATCGATTCTTGCAGCTGAAAGGTAACTTCAAGGCATATCAGAACTGATTTGACAATTCTTGGATCATGTATTCGACAAGATGTGCTCGTAACTCAGATTTAAAATTACAATAAATGCATGAAAAATAAAAGTTGTTCTAAATTTTTTATAAGAAGGTAAGAATATCTCATTTTAAACAAAAATGGATTTTTTTTTAAATATTTTATATGCTGGTTTAACTGTAAAAGAAAACTTAATATTTCTGGGTCATAAATTGAAAAATGTTAACATTAATTATTTAAGGTGTCTTAGGGGTCTTAAATTTCTTTAGAGGTCAGAAAATATAAACAATTTTCAAACAGGTATCATTCTTTTAAATTTAAATTAAATGATTCGAATCTTTTACACATTATTTATAAAAGAATGGGGCTTCAGAAAAGTATAAAATGTTTAAAATATAATAAAAATTTAAAAAATAAGCATATGAAAATTTTACAATAAATATTAAGTATTTTTTGTGTTGCGCACCCTATTTTCTAAAATAGTAGCCTCTGATGTATGAAACTTTACAGAATTATAAAAGGCATCGTACTCTTTAAACCCTACCTAATTTTAGTATTATATATCTTTTGTATTTTGAAATATTTGTAAAATATTGCAATTTTTTAAATATTTTTAAAAAATGTATTTTTTTATTTATTAAAATATGTAAGTTATTATTATATTTATATAAAAATAGCTACAGTGTAATAAAAATACATTTAACTTTATAAATCAACTTATAGCTAGTAATTAAAGCTACTATTTTAGAAAATAGCATGCTCGAAGTAAAACAATAAATATTTCTTATAGAAAAGTTTTTTATTTTCATATGCTTATAATTTTTAAAATTATGATTACATTTTAAACATTTTATACTTTTCTGAAGCCCCATTCCTTTATAAATAATGTGTAAAAGATTCGAATTCTTTAATTTAAATTTAAAAGAATTTTACCTTTTAAAAGAATTTGAAAAAATCGTTTATATGTTCAGACCTCTAGAGAAATTTAACACCCGTGAGACCCCTTAAGTCTTGCTTCTAATGCATTTCAATTATGCAATATCTGCATGAGAAGTTTCAAAATCTTTAAAATTTCAATATGTTATGCTTTTTAAAAATTCGTCTTATTAATTTTAGCAACTATGTAAAAGTAACGAAATCTAAAACTGTTGAGTTATTCCAAAGAATTATATACATAGAATTAGTTTTTAACTGAATGCATAAGCAACGTTGTTATCAGGAAAATTAATTTTATAAATTACTTTATAAAAACTTTAGCCAATTTGAATAAAATTTAGAGAATTTTTTATTTTAAAATGAAATTTCAAAACTTTATTGTAGTCAGTTCTGCATTATAACTTTTTTCCCCTTTAAAACTCTCAAAGAATTATCAAGTAATGTAGATTCATTCATTTTTTTTATACGTGTTATTATAAAATAAATAATATATTTCATTCATTCCAAGTTGTATATCGTATGATATTTCATGAAATTGAACTTTTCTGTTATATTAGTGGCAGATCAAAAAGGTTTCGAAGAGGATTTAAAATAATCATTATTTTTATCCTCCTTATCCTAAAATGAAAATTTCAAAACTTTCTTGTTCTGAGTTTTGCTGTTATTATTTTTTTTCCTTTAAAAATCTCAAAGAATAATGAAATAATGTAGATTCATGCATTTTTATATATATACGTGCACGTGTCATTATAAAATAAATAATATATTTCATTCATTTCAAATTGAATATGGTATGAGATTTTCTGAAATTGAACTTTTCTAATAGATTAGTGACAGATCAAAAAGATTTCTTAGAGAATTTAAAATAATCATCATTTTTAAAAATTCACTAAGAAACTGACATTAGTTGTTGTGGTAGTATATAGAGTGCATTAAAAAAATATTATTTTCAGACAAAATATGCAGTATTGAACAAAATTCTTAAATTGAAACTTTTGAGAACGCTATGAATAATATTTTTTACTTCTGAAACCTCTAAAATTTTATGAAAATAAACATTTAGACCAGCGAATCCCAAAGTGGTCTATATGGATCCCCAGGAGTCTATAACGACTTGTAAGGGGTCCACATCAGAGAAAAAATAATTTGGGGGTCCATGTGGTGTAAATGGGGTTTACGATAGCCTAAGACCAGACTTCAATTTTAAAAGAAAATTTAATCAAGTGTAAACCAGATTTACCTAGTTAACAGCATTAATTACTAAATTGACTGGGGATAATATGCATTTACAAGGAGACAGCAAAAAAATTTTTTATTAAAAAAGAGGTATTATTTCACAGTATTTCTTGCCAGAATCAAGCTTAAGGAATTTAAATCTGGACGTCGCGAATTTTAACAGTTTCTCAATTTGTCACAGACAATATGCCAGAAAAATGATGTTTTAACCCATGTTCAACATTTAAATGCCCTTTATTCAGGTTTTGAAACTAGGTTTGAGAATGCTTTGACTATGGTAATATCACAGTAGGTAATGAATTCATGTTGTCACATTAAAAAACAAATGTAGGATTACAAAAGCAACAGATTTTAATAGCTCTAATGAAGATCTTAAAGTAAAGTTTAGAAAAGAATGTCACAGCAATTTTTGCTTTAAAAAGATATATACCTGTTATTTATCCCGAATTATGGAACATCTCAAGAAAGTGTGTTTTTGATTGCTTTTCCCAAAGAGGAGGAGTTTCAGCGCGCTTGCCAATCTCCAAAATAAAAACAGAAATAAAAACTACTTACCGAGGAGATTTAGGGTTAAATCTGAAAATATTAAAGCTAAATGTTGAAAAATTGTTATTGAAGCAACAGATTCATCCCCCTATTAAAAGCATTTGCTATTTTATATAACAATTATTTCACACATTAATTAAATTTTTATTTAATTATATCACATGTGTTCCTTAAGTTTTAAACACTTTACATAACTACAGTTAGAAATATAAAACTTTTAAAGTAAGAAATACCAGCTGTCAAAAAACATTTAAGTTGATAAATTTGCAAAAATTTAATATTATGTAAGTAGGGGTCTACACAAAACAGAAAAACATGGCAAGGGGTCTATGAGACAAAAAAAGTTTGGGAACCTTTGATTTAGACTATATATTTATTATGTTAAGTTCTTAGAAAAATGAACTTAACGTTTGCGGAGAAAGAAAAAAAACGCAATTCTCAGAGAAAATTATTTGCTTCTTCCCCCCAGAAATTAATAAGCTATGTTAATTAATTTAATTAATCTATGAATATCACATTTCAACTTCCTTCCAGTCATATCAATTTTATTTAGCTATGTTAAAAATTACAAAATATATATTAAGGGTGAAACCTTTTTTTTATGAATGTACAATTTATAAGAACGTCTAGAATAAATTGGACTAAGAATCCAAGAGAGAGACATGATAGGACTTTGTCCTATCACGCATCAAATTATTTCGGTTACTCAAAAGAAACATTAAAAAGTAACAAAATACTTCGAAACTTTAACTTGTAACTAATTGCACCTTTGATGCCATCTTCTATATTTAAGAATTAGTATTATATTAAGGTATCCGACTACGTTCGGAACCGTGATTTTGCAAAAGCGTACAATGCATATATTTATGATATTTAGAGTCACTTAGATTAGAAATGTATATAAAATTGTTTTAAGAATATTATTGCAATAAAAAATTATTTAAGTACACTATTTTGACAAAAAAGGAACATAGAATGACCCATTTTCAAAATACTCTTCTTTTGTGAAAAATGCTTCTATTATAATAATATTTTGCCTGTATATAGCTCAGACTTCTCTACAGAGGCTCAACTAGAATTTTTGAAATATATAACTTAGAAGTGGGTTTATCCATATTTTACTGCAAAAGATGGGAGAAATTTTAAGTAAAAAACGCCGATAATTATTTCAATTGTTTGTAACTCAGAAAATAATATGAATTTTTCAAAAATCCTAGTTCAGACTCTCTAAAGAAGTCTTTACTTTATATAAGCGCGCGCGCGAAATATTATTATTTTTAAAGAAAAAAATATTTTTATGAAAGGAGAACATTTTGAAAAAAGATTATTCTAAGTTAATTTTTTGCTAAAATATTGTATTTAAATAAATTTTTTTGTCAAAATATCCTTAAAACAATTTTATACACGTATTCTAATCTAAGTGACACTAAATATCATGAAAATTATCCATTTATGCGCTTTTTTAAAATCACGGTTCCGAACGTAGTCGGATACTTTAATATTACAGCCAGTATTTTTTTTTCTTGAGAAACTGTACAACCACTTAAGTTATGAAATAAATAAAGCTTCTATATTTTTATATTTGAAACTTCTGAAATAAGATATTGCAACATGTTCATTATAATTAGGTCTTAATAATTTTGAATAATGTAATAAATAGCTAGCAAAAATTTTAGAAATAAATGAAAAATACATTATTAACAAATTATAAGACTGTAAAAAAAATGACAATTACCGTATTAACTCGAATCTAAGACGCACTATTTTTCTGTTAATGCTACTGAAAATCTACTGTTCACGCACTGTTAATGTTACTGAAAATCGGGCGCGGCTTAGAATCGAAGGCAAAACTTTTGTTGGTAGGAGGAAATTGAGTTTTTACCCATTTCAAAAAGGAAAATTTTATCGTCCATTCTGACCACTTGCATTGATGACTTATCTCATTCCTCAGCTTATCCCCAGAATTCAGTCTATCCTAAACATCGTTGATTGCTTGTATTTAAGAAAAATTTTTTTGTATCTTTCAATCACCTAAACATCAAAGATATAGGTAATAGCATCAGGACAGATTCACTATGATGCAAGTATGAAAGGGGAGACAATTTTATATGCAGAAAAAAAACGGAAGCAGAGCAGTGGGTATTGAAATCCGCCGGTTGCTTGTTAAGATATTTTTTCTCTTTTCACCCTTGCTGGACTTTACTTGACAACACATTACACACACCCCCCCCCCGGGGAGTGATTTTTTTAACCATTATTCTCACTTCACAGCAACCAGTAGGTAAACTCTCTCTTCTCTGAACTCTTTTCTCCAGAAATCTTCCAAAAGCCAAGATCCAAGCCTTGAAGCTCCGCCCACTGGCCCATCTCCGCTCGTCCAATAACCATGCAGAATACCTCTAGCATGAAAATTTCAGTACAGACATTTCATCTAGCAGACTTTTTGCCAGATACGGGATTAAGGGTTCCTAGAAAGCCAGATGCCCGCAGAAATTTCCGTAGATTATTCTGAATTAGTTGTTGGAATTACCAGTGGGAGTAAACTTCCTGATTTAGACTCTTTTGATCGTGGACAAATCTTAAGTGCGCGATGCATGGGATATTCAATTTCCGAAATCGTCAGACATCTAGGATTTTCAAGATTGACAGTATCAACAGTATACCAAGAACACATGAATGGTGGACAAAAAAACTAGTGATCGGGCAAATTGCAAAGGACAATTAGCCTTGACAGTGCGTGGTGAGAGACGGCTCAGACGTATTGTACGTAGCCAGCGAAGTCAAACATTAGCTCAAATTACCACCCAGTTGAATGACGGGGCCAATTGTATAGTCAGTGAACGGACTGACGCTCGCTTCACCGTATGGGTTTCGGGAGTCATCAACCTATGAAAGTACCATTCTCAATGCTCGCCATCGAGCGGCACGTCTTGCCTGGGCAAGAGAGCACAGAGACTGGAGTGTAGAGGACTGGAAATGAGTAGCATGGAGTGATGAGTCTCTATTCCGGGTACTTAATGCCGACGGGAGGCTGAGAAGATGACGTCAGGCTGATGAAGTCATGGATACTGCATGCCAGGTTGGAACTGTACACTGTTCCAACCTGGTGGCACTGTTTGGGATCTTTGGTACTTGTACAAACCTCCCTCAATGCAATCCGGTACGTGGAGTTGCTGGGTGATCACCTCCATCCGTTTATGCTGTTCTGTTATCCGCACGGAAATGAAGTTTTCCAGCAAGACAACTGTACCTCTCAAAAGTCCCGGTTGGCTACTGGCTGGTTGGGTGAGCATTCCTCTTACTGTTCTGTCATAAATGGGCCAACTAAAAGCTCAGACTTAAATTCTATTAAGCATCTTTGGTATGTTTTATATCAAGGCGTGAAAGGCCCTCGCACAGCACCAACGAACCTTACTGAATTATGGACAGCTTTAGCCAATATTTGGCAAGTCATTCCCGTGGAACGTTTCCAGAAACTTGTTGAATCTATGCCTCGTAGTGTGGCAGCCATTATAAAAGCCAGAGGAGGCCCTACTTATTATTAGGTAGGTATCAATGATTCAGTGGCACTTCAGTATATTTTAACGTTTCAAAATCCGATATCAACCGCATAATTCCTCATTGCGTCTTCTAATTTGTTTTACAAGATTTTTATGTATGTTTGGTTT
Organism: Trichonephila inaurata madagascariensis; assembly: GCA_019973955.1. Lineage (NCBI taxonomy): Eukaryota > Metazoa > Arthropoda > Arachnida > Araneae > Nephilidae > Trichonephila > Trichonephila inaurata. The sequence goes on along the minus strand of BMAV01027223.1, from coordinate 196,009 downwards.
TTGAGATGTTTCCTCAGAATGATTTATTAAAATATTTTTAATTCGTGAGAATGTATTATTTGAACAATCATTGTTATATAGAGCCTAGAAATATTTTAAGGAAAATCATACCAAAATATTTATTTACAAAAACTTAACGCCTCTTTTTCAATTCGTACTATTAGTTCACACTCTCCCTATATATATATATATCTTTTTCAAATTTTCAGTCGTTAATAAAATTCTTTTTATTCGTCCACTCAAATTCAAATACATTTTCTTAAACTTGTAATGGATGACACTTGATGTTAATACAGTTTTTTCAAATATTAATTCACTAATTAAACTTGATTAATTAATAAATAGCAACAAACAAAAATAATAGTCCAACACCATATATAAAAAGGAAAATCACTCGTTGTGTCTCTGTAGCGCATTGGACGTCTAATCTAAAATTCGTGGGTTCGAATCCCACCTGGGATGGCCTAGTTTCTGAGAATGTGATTTTTTTTCTGTACTATTTTATTAGAATAATTTAATTAATGACTAAATAGTAACAAACAAAAAATATAATCCAGCACCATATATAGAAAGGAAAATGGGAAATTCCAAGGAAAGTCGCTTTCTGTTTTACCACTTAATATTGTGATTCTGTCATATGTATATGCATAGTTATATTAATTGTAATTATTTAATAAAAAGTTACTAAAATAAAATTTTTCTTTTTTGACTTAAGTAGGAATTGACTTTAATTTTTTTATATTACTTTTTTTTTTTTAACAAAATATAACATGAGAAAGTATTTCTTCCACTAAATTATTTTAAATGTTCTAACGAATATCTTTCATAATTTCTTCTCATATTAAAACAGATAATAATAATCAGAAAATACTGATAATATTTACAATTTGTATATATTATTAGCGCAAGAAAATTGAATTACATAATTTTTATTAAACTCAATGGTCATCTTTTTTTCTTCCAATCTTGGATATCCCTAGAATTCTTTTTACAATTTCTCAGAAGGAATGTAAGCAAAGCTAATGATAATATAGGTCTATTAAGAAATTATAACACCACTTTTAAATTCGAAAAATTGTGAAATAAAAGCTCAAATACATACTATCATTTAGACACATGAGAAATATATTACAGCATATTTATTTTAATTTGACTTCATTAATTTTGATTAATACAAAAATATTAGAATTAAATTGAAAATACTCTATTAAAACAGATTATAAGACCATTTGCCCCACAAAAAACTGAAAACCAATAATATATTATTGAACTTACATTTTTTTTTTGATAATCTAAAAAACTTTTATCTTTCATTGGAAAGACAACTTGTTCAATTTAATTAAAAAAAAAATTGGGTTATTCTTTCACAAAGACAGCTTTCAGCTGATTGCCAGATGAGAAATGTCTATTACTAGCGTAAACACGTTGCGACATAATACAGGGTGTCCGGGCTTACAAAAAGTCCAAAAGTTGTGACTTATTATTTCTGAACTACACATCTGAATATAATAAACTGTTCATCCGTAGATTGGAAACCCCTCCGATATTTTTTTGGGTCTGGTCCGATCTGCCGCAGCTGCGTTCATTATTCGGCAATCGAAGACGATAAATTTGTTACACTGACTTCATTAGTAAAGATGCGGAAGATACAGCAAAAGGTACAATGTGTACTTTGGTTAACGGAATTTAAATCAGACACGCGTGTACAACAACGTGTTCGAACAGAATGGAATGCAGAACAGAATCCACCGGCATCAAAATCTATCTACCAATGGGGGAGAACTTTAAAGGAGACGGTAACTTTGGTATCTCAAACTGGCAAGTATCCTTAAGTTTTCGTGATAGAAGACACTGTTGATCGTGCGTGGGATTCATTTTGTGGGAGTTCGGATAAGTCTATTAGGCAAGCCAGTAACGACATTCCATTCTGTTCGAACACGTCACGGTACACGCGTGACTGATTTAAATTCCGTTAATTAAAGTACGCATTTCACCTTTTGCTGTGGCATCAACTTCTTTACTAATGAAGTCAGTGTAACAGTGCGAGCACGTGAGGCAGATCGGACTAGACATAAAAAATCTTGGAGGGGTTTCCAATCCACGGATGAACAGTTTATTTCATTCTGATGGGTAGTTCCGTAATAATAAGTCATAACTTTTGGATACTTTAAGACCGTACACCCTGTATACATACTGATATAAGAACTGTATTTATACCTAATTACTTTGAAATTTATGTTGTACGTTTGAGGTTGAATCCTTTTCTCTTCACATTGGTATATGTTCAGAGAAAATAAAACATTGGGTGTGAAATATCTTTATAACAAAGTACTGAAGACATTCGGCATTCAACACATATTAAGGATTCATACTGAATGGAGAGTGTCAGAATATCTTTCAATGATTCATATTTTGTTCTTTCAAAATACCCCTTCATTGTTTTTAAAAGTTGTTATCTACTAGCAATTGGTGAATAAGCACTTATAGTGACATCAATACACATTCTATACTTAATTATATATAAATTAGTATTGTATAAAATGTTTCTATTTCAAAATAATATCTTTTATTCTCTTTGTCATATGCTGAATAAACTACATTTCATTCAGATATTTTTATAACGCTGAAAATATTTTTAAATATTTCAAGTTGTTACTTACTTAACCAGTGCTTTATAGTTAGGCTTAACAAGTACATTTCACGTATGCAAATTACTCACGGTTTGTATAATACACGCTGATGGGTTCTTTTCTGCATTTTTCATCGGAGAGTTGGCATGTTCATGTGTGTCTCTATCATCGCATAAGAAACAAACTCGATAATTTTATCTCAATATTTTATTGATAGATTATTTATTAAGAGACATAACACATACAGTAGCAAGCAAGGAATAGGAGCTCCAGTTCATCATTTAATAGTGGCGTACACATGGGTAAGGAAGGGGGCTACATTCTAAAACACACGTGGACGAAAGTGCCAAAGGGTATAATTAAGTGGTAAAAATTCTGTGGCAAAAATTAAAAATCTATTCGTCTATGGGGATTGGAACTCGCCCCCCTCCCCTTGTGTACACCACTGTTATTGACACAATATCTCTTGGCAACATATACCATCTTTCACCCAGCGGTATTTCTTTCGTACGTCTCAACCCACTCGCTTTCTTCCTTCATCTTGTCTCCGCCCTTAGGTTTTCTCGCCTCAACGCAACCATAGCCAGATGCAGGATTCCAGTATGTCTGTTGTTAGATGCAGGGCCACAAATCTACGAGTATAGCTACCAGGGGTGGCTCTAGGGTCGGAAAAACCAGACCCTATCTGGGGCGGAAATTTTTAAGGACGGCATTTGGATCGAATTTGAAATATATATATTATGTTGTTACTGGGATGAATTCGTTAACTGTTTTGACAGGATAATCTGTTTATTTTTAAAACAAGAATAAATAAAATGAAGAATAACAATTAATGAATTAAGTGAAACATTTAAAAGCGTGTCCTTGCCTAATTGGCTTTCATTATGTTTTTAAGAGTTATTACTGCTATGCCGATGTGCGTCTGCCTCTCTTGCGTTCTCAATCTCTTCTCTCGTGTTCTCATATCTCTTCTCTCGCTGCCTCGTTCGTCCGAGTCATTGCCCTCTGCTTCCCTTTGCAGCCACCTGGGAGGGGGATGCTAGGGAGCTTACAGAAGCGCGTAGCGGCGTCCACTTCACATGTATGCATGTATGTATGTATGTATTGTTGTTGTTACAGAAAATTTGTTATATTTTCTGAAATATTATTGGGTATGAATTTGGTGCTATATTTAATGTATTTTATTTCCTTATTTTGAACTCCGTATGTTTAATGTCAGTTTACTGTTATGTTGAAACTTGAAGGCAGGAGTATATGTTAAATCATAAAATTGGATACGCTTACACATCTCTCACTAATAGCTTTCTCCCCATCCTGGAATGAGGTCACAATGGACATTCCTTTCACCTATACGATGTTTGGTGTCAGCTATCCGAAAAGGGAACAAGCGTTATAAGTTTTTGGTGGAGAGCCCAAGAAGATGTTTTTTTTTTTTAGTTTTGGATGTAGTAACTATAAGTGTTAAAATAAACTCTTGTGATCCTTACCATCAGTTAACTCTTTTTCGAAGAAATTGGCTTAATGTAATGGGCAATTTCCTTCTCTTACATTTTAATCGTTTGAAATAATGACAGATAATTGTGTCCTTAATTTGGAATTATTTTGTATTTTTTAAGACTTACAATAATATATATTGTTATGCTGCCTTTTTGTTCGTTATTAAAATTTTATAAGTGTGTATCTATCTATTTTTCTTTTTAAATTATAATTTTTTGTTTTGGATAAAGGGGCGGTATTTTTCATACCTGTGCCGGCCCTGTAGCTACTTTATTTAAATGTCAAGCAAGAAATCTCATTGAAGTGAACATGCTGTGAGAATATTTAATCGCATATACTGATAATTGTTTTAAAATGATTATCTTTTGAATGATACTCTAAAATGATGTTTTCCGTACCATTATAACGTGGATTGTTTCAATAAATTCTCCCGTACGAATATTTTGCATAATTAAAAATAAAATGCAATAAAAAAGAATATTTGAAAGCTTATTAAAAATGGTTTCTCTTTAAACTCATAGAAAATACATTAATTTGCTGCTTTGTGTCTTTAGTATTCCCCATTAAAATTATTTCAAAATAAAACGGGAGTGTTTAAAAATTAAACTATTTGGTGAATTATATATATTTACGCATTTATATTCTCTGCGGGATTTTGAAAATATTGTACTAGTATTTATATTTTATTCATTTATCTGAATGTCATTTCTTCTAACAGGTTCAGATTCTGAAGGGACTATACAAATACATATCTCAAGTTTGGAAGAAAAAAAGATTCTACAGTACAGTTGTGATAACGGAAATGAAACATTGAATCATCTTCCCACAAAACAAACCAGTTATAAAATAAAACTGTTCTGTTTACCGTTTTTTTTTTTTTTTTTGTTTATTTTGATTATACGAGGTAAAATAAACAATCATCTTGTCAAAGCCCAGAAAGCCAATTTGCTTAAAACTGTATACTTATTAATAACACCATTGGTGTTTATGGATTTATGGATTTGATGTGATTTGTATCACAAGTATTTATAATTCGCATAAGCTTAATAAATATAATCATAACCTTTTTAATTTCTCAACCAGTTTTTTCGTTCGAAGTTCGACGCTATCATCATTTACAGTATATGTTCTGAAAGCAGTTCAGATCATTATATTTCTACCATGTTCAAGATTGCTTATAGAGATCTCTTATCAGTTGGAAATATTTCACGAAGTATATTGAAGTAATTCAAATAAAATTAGAATGGATCCAAATTGTGATAAAAGTACCCTTTCTCCCTTGATGAGAATTGCTGTGGTTCCCATTCCACCAATGCTTGACGTCACCACAGATGAAACAGGACGTCTTGTGCCTGTTGGAACAGAGGGTATTTTTATGGACACCATTCTAAAAGCTCTTAGATTTAAGTACGAACTTTATATCCAGCCTGATGGTGAATGGGGACGTGTATTAAACGGAAACTGGACCGGAATGGTTGGAACATTACTGAATAGACAAGCAGATCTAGCCTGGACGTGGCTTACAGTGAATGAAGAAAGAAGTACGGTTGTAAAGTTCAGCACAAGTTATTATGTGGACGTAACAACTTTTGGTGTGGTCAAGCCTAATCCGTATCCTCCTGCTTACACCATTATATATCCATTTGATATGGGTGTTTGGTTTGCTATCTTGAGCGTTTTGCTACTCATGCCTTTAGTGTTTATAATATTGAAAGTTTATTGTTCTCACAGTCCCGCATTCTTAAATGTATTCGGAAGCATTTTAAAACAGCCTTTGTCATCGATTACTGAAACGACAGAAGTCAGAATTTTGATAGCGTCATGGCTGCTTTTTACCACATTGATTTCGTTCTTTTACTCATCGGTGCTCCTTTCTTTTATGACTAAACCTTTGGAAAAAAGACATGTTAGAACTTTTCAAGAACTTTCAAAAGCTGTCCAACAGGGTGAGATAATAAGTTATGCAAATAGCCACAGTGCAGTGTTAAAATACATTCTACAATCCGACCAAGAATATCTTAGTAGTCTGGGGAAAACCGTTGTAAAGAATAAATGGTACACGGATGAATTCGTATACACTAAACCACTAACGGCCAAAGAAAATATCGCTTACATTTATTCTAAATTCTTTTTGCAACGAAAGAATGACTTGCCAGGCACTAGATTTCTTATAATTTCAGATGAGTCCCTTTTGTATAGTAACATTGCAGTGGCAATGCGAGAGGATTTTTGCTATAAAAAAAGACTAAATACCATGATCACTCGAGCCACGGAAGCAGGACTATTCACCCATTACATACAAAAATACAGTTTGCGAAGTGCGATGGCAAAGGACGATGAAGAAAATCAAACAAAGTCGTTAACTGTCTCCGATATATCAGGGGTCTTATTTATTCTTGGAGTCGGCTTTGTATTGTCAACTATTATACTTGTTATAGAATTGGTATACTTCAGAAAAAAAAGTCGAAGAACCAAGTAGAAAGTTATTTACAGAGCTTGTATTCTTGACAGCAATAACAAAAGTGTAAGTGAAATTTTAATCGCGAATTCTAACTCAAATGGGAAAAATTCATCTGACGTCATGGTCACATGATAACTACACTCACGTGTTTCCAATCAGTTCATGCGCTTCGCTGTTGCGAACTTTTTACATTTTACTTACATTTCAAGTCTAATATCAGTGTTGAATTCAGTTGGAGAACACGCGGTTGCATCCTTATCGGTTGTGGTCTCTTATGAATTTAAGCCATCACAAATTTTTTTAAAAAAAATAAAGGAACCCAAAATTTAATCTTGTTTTTAGCTATCATTGTTTAAAAAGGACTTTTTTTTCCCCTTTCTTCTACTCGTAACCAAGCATGATCGAAGGAATCAAAATGCATTACCGATGCTAGACATATTTATAATTGTTTGTCTAATTTATGTTTTACTTATGTCATTATTTTGCTTTCTTTGTTATCTCTGAAAATAAAATACTTTCCATTAAAATGTAATTTTAACTTTTCGTCATTTGAATTTAAAGTCTAAACTCTGTAATTTTTTGATATTAACAATTACCGTAAAATCCGACGTGTAACGCGCACCTATACTTTCAAGCTGGAATTTTTAATTTTTAGGTATTTCGCAGTATAACGCGCACCCCTTTTTTTTTATCATCAAACCTGAAATGTGCATGGGCAATGCTCTTGTGTTTTGAAGTCATTTATTCGAGATATTATTCCAAGCTTTAAAAAAAATAGTACAATTCTAGAGAGAGAACTACAACTCTTTATTCTCATAAGGAATGGCATTCCTTTTAAATAAACAGTGTTTCGACGTCGGTAAAAATCAAATTTTTTTTCATGTTCCTCAATTTTTTATTTTTTAAATTATCATTTTTTTTATACCCGGCGTATAACGCGCACCCGTAAATTTCGATCTTCTTTCTTGTGTTAAAAGTGCGCGTTATACGCCGGATTTTACGGTAATTGGAATTTGTAGTCGAACGTTTAAAAAATTTGTTAATCTGATTTTGTATAGTATACAATGTCTTTATATTTGTAAATTTTAAGTAATATAAAGTATAAGTTTTAAATATTTTAAAACAGTTTTTTTAATGTGAATCATTTTGTATATATTGCTTTAAAAATAATCTTACAGAAAAACTCAACTACGTTATTGTTTGAGAACATTGCAACACCATGACAGAAACATCGGAAATAAGTAAGATTTATCCTAGGCATAACTTATAGTGGTTTAAATATGTGATCAAATTTACAAAATAACCACGAAAGAAAAGTAATGCAAATAATCAATATCTTGTGCAACCTCCATGTACAATGACAAGTGTCTGTACACGTCATTATACAGACCGTAGAATCCTACAGATTATGAATATCATTCTTAGGAAACCCCAGATAGCCTCTATTTGATACCAAATCTTACTCCATTCTCTCTGCCCTATGAGTGATTCGAGTGAGTCACCAACCGTCCTATATAACACGAAGATACTGGGAGAAGATATTCACTCCTGTAGAGTCTGACGACGCGTCCATATTTGTAGTCTAGATGGTGGAACTCATCTAAAAAGATGACTTGTTGAGCATTGGTACTCTATTGGATGTGTTGGTGAGCCCATTGTAGACGAAAATATAGGTGTATCACCACTTAGGAAATCCTGTCCAGAGAAATCCTTGTGTGTAGAACATGGCACAACAGATGTTAACAAACGGTGGGGCATATATATGACACACTTATAGACGAACTCTAATATTGTACAAAACTCGAAAGAATACTATAGGGTCTGTCCCAGCTATGAGAATCTAGATCTTAGTCATTTTGAGTAGCTCATTGCCAGGATTCGAATTGTCCCCGGTCCATCTTTTCCACATACGGATAACTGTTGCGATATTATGTCCCGTGCGAGTGTTGATTGTTTTTTTTGATATAACGTCGTATTTTAAACAACATGAGATCATGACATAATTTTGAACAGCGGCCAAGTGACGAGGATCAGGGATGTCTTAAGACTTTTGAGGCCCTGGGTCCCTATCCAAAAGTAGGCCTTACCTGTGATTTTTAAAAATAGGCAAATACTGATACAAACGGTTATTTGAAACAAATAAATGTGACTCATAAACCTAGGCACAAACTGGCTCGACTGATGGCCGCACCTCAACTAAATGAGTTGAATGATTGCTTATGGTGTTAGGCCTAGGTCTAGGAATGAACAGCGGTCATCACATAATAATCAAATTTTGCCAGTAGACATGCAGTTTGAAATTCTGCTTTTTTTGAGAATATGTACAGAAATAATATTTGACCATTAAAATTATCCGGATAATGGTCTTATTAAGACTGAGTCGAGAACGAAATGAGGTCCCCACCGAGGGTGAGGGCCTGGGCCCAGTTGGCCCATCGCTTAAGACGTCCCTGATTAGAATAATGCAGAGCTGGTACCCTCACTTCAAATTACCACATCCAGCCAACGTGAGAACTTTGAACCTCGACGAATTTATCATGCATCAGCTTCTCTAGACTATATGTCTTTAGTGTCTCCAGGACTTATACATACGACTCGATAAAACCAATGCCAAGAGAGGGAAGCCACGAGTTCGCAGTTATGACCACTCGACTACCTGTGCAAGAGTATATTTCACGATACGAGAGTCTACCTACATGGAGACAGTCCTGCAATTTTCTTGTATAGCACTCTGAGTTATAATAACTCATAATAACTACTAGATAATTATTTTTAGCAGTCAAATAATAAGGATACATTTCAAAGCTCTTTAATAGTGGTTTTAACACATTGTTCACTTGGGAAGTTTCGAGAGTATTTCTAGGACTACTTATGTCTGATCATTTTCAGTTATATCTATTTGCATATTTTAATATATACATATTAGTTTATTTTCTTGATTCTTTTGCAGTTTTGTATATTTTCACTAAACGAATAACATATATTCAAAACTTTGAGCAGCATTTGCTGAGTTTACATCATTGAAGGAGAGAGAAAAAGTTATTGTAATTTTTTCTCTCCATATTTTCCTTTTACTTCAGTTAGGAAGTGTTAAATACTAATTTGCACGTGGTTTAAAATTAGGAGTTCCTCCACCAAGTTTCCCTTTGGAAATTCTAATACGACTTATATTAAAAACCCGCTTTTTTAGCTTTGATCTTATTGCAAAACTTTTATGTGGTTGCACATCACTAATCCTATAATTTTTTAATAACTGAATCATTTAACAAAATAAAACGAAACAGTCAGCAGTAAGTATACAAATAAAATTATAATTTTAAAGCAAACTAATAAAGTAATAATCAGTAATGTTAATATGTGAAAAGTTGAATGTGTATACATGGGTTGGATACAAAGTAATGGCCACATATCTATATATCTGAAATGCCTTTATTATCATAGGTACAAACACTTACCACAGTGCTTCTCAAACTTTCGATATTCGCGACCCAATTTTCAATCATAATTTTCTTCGCGCCCTCCCCCTACAATAACAATGTATTAAATGCAGTAATAATGTATAAAACTTTGACGCTAAAACTACAATACGACCTTACTTATAAGCTGTACAAATTATCAAGTATTACATTTTTTATACAATTTTGTATACGATAAGCCCATGGAAAAATATTAAACATGTTCTTAACTTAATATTGTTACGTAGATCCGAGGGTTCGAGGATTTTATGCAAAACAATCACAAAGAAAATAAACAGTTCTTCAAGAGCGATGCGAATTTATTAACAAAAATCCAATCCTTTAAATACAGGATTCAGCAGCAATATCCACAGAGTAAATCTCCGAAGGTCTTCACACCTTCAACAGCACAATCAAACACAAAAAACAGTTTAAAAATACACGTATGTAAAAGATTATTCACAAGCACAGCCGAGCTAATCGCTAGTCAAAAGAATCCTCACTACTCGCTGGTTTAATCAAGACTCCTCGCCGTACCGGCGAGCATCTTTTTATAGGCGAGACAGAAACTTCCAGAAATATAGCCGCTCGTGTCATTGAACGTGACACTAGTGATCCACTACTTTCTAGAAGATTCCAGAGGGTTCCGAACTCGCCAACATGGTCGCCAATGACGCCAACTTAGCTCTACCGCCAAGATTTCGCCAAGTTCTCATTGAATCTCCATTATAACGTAAGGGGCGGCATTGCTTGTGAATGGTACAATTTTAACCCTCCAAGCGGTCTGCACATAAAATTCCGCCATTCCAGAGATGCTTTTTCTGCCTTCAAGCAAGATTCCCAAAAGCGGCAGAGCCGCATTCTTAAAAATACGGCTCAACCGCTTTTGAGAACCCCACCTGAAAGCAAAAAAATATGTGCGGTGCATTTTTGAAGCATCTCCAGAATGGCAAGACTTTAAGTGCAGACCGCTTAGAGGGTTAACATGAAATAAACATAACATAGAGTAATATAAATGCATTAAACACTCAAATACGAATTATTTACACTATTTCATCAAAATTCGTAACAATATTGATATTTAGTATCAAATATATTTTGCCGTACTGATACATTTTTAAGTATAATATATCAGAGTCAGTGTGTATTTTTTATTATATGTCAGATTATATTTTGTTTTGCTTTCCTTTTAGTAAATTGATAATTTTTTAAATCTTTTATATTCGACTTTTCGATATGCTCACGCCCCCCTCGTAGGCTTATCACGCCGCCAAGGGGGGTGCTCCATACAATTTGAGAAACACTGACTTACCACCTTCTGCCGAAAATTGTAACATACACTGAAAACTGTAGCACACCATCAGCATGTCCACTTGTTTGTCTTGCAGTGATCACCTGTAGCCCATTGAAAAGGATCTCTCGTAGTGGTTCTTTCATTCTAAGAAATGCTCATAGCTCCCTCGAACTTACATTGGACAATCATAGTGAATATTTCAGTACATTCCACTGCCACATGAGATGCGTGGCAGTCTTTGCACTGTGGATGACTAATGGATTTGAAAGCAACAAGTGATATGGCTTTCTTTTGAGTCAGGGACGTCTTAAGTTATGGGCCAACTGGACCCGGGCCCAGGATCTCGACCTCAGGGAGGTTGTCTCGTTCTCCACTGGGCTTTAATAAGATCATGATTGGAATAATTTTAACGGTCAAATGTTATTTTCGGTTGTATCCTCTGAAAAACAGTGAATTTTGGACTATATGTCAACTGGTAATAGTGGCAAAACTGTATTATTACGTGACGACCGTCGTCCTTGTATAAGCCTAGGTCTACCACAATACACCATCTCATCTCATAAATTTAAATAGCAGAGTCTTAGAGCCGATTTGTGCGATTGTAAGTCATGCACATTTGTTTGTTTCGGGTTACTGTTTGTACGAGTATTTAAAGATGTATGCTATGTACTATCTGCTTTTAAGATCATAGGTATGGGTATATATTTGTGTAGGGGCCCAGGGCCTCAACGTCTTAAGACGCCCCTTGAGATGCGTGGCAGCCTTTGCACTGTGATACCGTGCATGGTCATGGATGACTATTGGATTGAAAGCAACAAGTGACATCGTTTTCTTTTGAGTGTTGGATCCAGATGATGCTTCAGGAATTTACAGTTGTCGGCAAAATTCTGTCCGCGAGGTATAGTTCTATTTCACTCCGTGAAGGTCTTCTATAACTATGAACATCAACTTCAGATGAAATAGAGCTACATACATTCTGTAAATGTGTTGAACCAGAATGTCTCCATTCATTGGATTGCCACTTTAAATGTGATTTGTAGGAGCGAGTTCATATTTCACATCCCTTGTAAAAATTCGTTCATTAATACTGTCACCTTCCGTTTGGTATTGAGTCAAAATGTCTTGTGCGATTGGATAATTGTGTATACTTAACACCAGGGACATTGTACGGAGTATCCTTCACGCAGTTACCTTGCGATATCCAAGGTTGTGTTGCATGTGAAGTGCAGTCTTAGGAGAATCCAAAGATTAAGTGCACTAACAATTTTGAGGCTTTTTAAGCATATTGTTAGGCGGATTTCTGTTTCACTTCTCACTTTAGAAGTGAAACAGAAATCCTCATAATAAAAGTAGTTAAAATCGCATGTCATCACTCACCACACCTTCACGTGACTGTTTTTCATCCAGGACTATTTAGTGCGCTTTCATCGAAATACGGATGTATAGCCTTTACTTTTTATCTAACCCTTTTAATTTATAAAAGTTAACTAATAAAGTAATCATCTGTAATGTTAGCGAAAAGTTGTGCGTACATTATTTATAAAGATATCATCTGTCTTTTTTGCATTTAATTAAGTTATTCTGATTAAATTGTAAAATGTGCATAAGGTTCCCAACTTATGTATAATTATACATTTTGTGCTATATATGTGTGTTATATATTCTCTGTATATTAAGTTTTCGAATAAAGTACAAGATGTGTGTGTGATGATTTAGTTTGTTCGCATAAATTTCTTGATTATACTATTTCAAACACTCACTGCTTTACATGAACTGAAATCAGTGGCGCAACAGAGCCCATAAGGACCAAGGCTTACTGTACCTATCTCAGTTTTACATGATAGGCTCATAGGATAAGTACTCTACATGGATTAAAACTAAAAAAGTAAAGTATAAAAAAGTGGGCATATGTAAGTTAAAAGCTTTGACAAACTTTAGTATTCGAGAATCTTCACAGATGTTTCAATGTTTTATCGTCGTCTTCTTACGTCTTCAACATACTTAATAAACCACATAAAACAAATTTTAAATTCATAAGCACTATATATTGCTTTTCTTCTTAATAATATCAATCATTTTTTTCATAGGATGCGATTTTTAAAGTTCTACAAGGATAGATATATCAAGATTTCCTAAACAAAGTTTAAATGGCAGACATTTTAAACTACCTTTAGCACTGTAAAATAAAAAGGAACATGCTGTGAAATACGTCTTTGAATCTTCTACAATAAACAACTTACTTCTAAATATCGAAAAGGAAGTCAAACTTCATGTAATAGCCAAATATTTCAATTTTTTTGCTGTAGATTCTCTATGTTTATCCTCGAAGACGCAGCTATTGTTTAAATTTTCAATCTATAATAAAATGCAAGTATTGCAGGCAAATACAATAGAATATTTTGAATAAAAGAAAAATGAATGCAACTTACAGCCAAAGAGCAACGTCTCTGATTCGGGTTGCTGTAGTCCCTCTGAGACTTATAGTGAATATAACTACAGGTAAAGATGGACGAGTTATACTGTTAGGATCTGACGGTCTCTTCATGGATACTATTCTGAAAGCTCTCAAATTTCAGTAGGAATTTTACATACCCCCTGATCGAGAATAGGGAACTTTACTAAACGGGAGTTGGCCAGG
>BMAV01027223.1:138853-152814 GCA_019973955.1 Trichonephila inaurata madagascariensis | reverse complement strand
CAATGATTACAAACGCAAAGTAATCTTATTTCAATATCTATTCATTTATTGGATTCTTTTTTATTTTTAAAAAATGCTTTAAAAAAAATTAACGATGACGTTTTTTTTTTTTTTTTTTTTTTTGGTGATGAACTTGGATATTATTCTCAGAGTTCGATTTAAATTTAACAAATATTGGATTGAAGATGTTGTGAATATCGACGAAGAAATTGAATTTTAATCTCTGTCAAGAAATATGGTTAGCATATTTTCTAGTAATTTTACCTTAAGGTATCCGACTACGTTCGGAACCGTGATTTTAAAAAAGCGCAAAAATGGATAATTTTTATGATATTTAGTATCACTTAGATTAGAATACATGTATAAAATTGTTTTAAGGACATTTTTTGACAAAAAATATTATTTAAATACAATATTTCGGCAAAAAATTTACTTAGAAAAACCTTTTTTCGAAATGTTCTCTATTTATAAGAAATGCTTCTAAAATAATAATATTTTTGCTTCTAAAATAATAATATTTTGTGTGCTTATATAAAGCAAAGACTTCTCCAGAGAGTCTGAACTATGATTTTTGAAATATTCACATTATTTTAAGAGTTATAACCCATTGAAATAATTATAGGCGTTTTTTTCTTAAAATTTCTCCCCTCTGTTGTCGTAAGACATGGATAAACCCACTTCTAAGTTACATATTTCAAAAATTCTAGTTGAGCCTCTGTACAGAGGTCTGAGCTATGTACAGGCAAAATATTCTTATAATAGAAGCATTTTTCACAAAAGGAAAATATTTTGAAAATGGGTCATTCTATGTTCATTTTTTGTCAAAATATTGTACTTAAATAATTTTTTATTGTAATACAATTCTTAAAACAATTTCATATACATTTTATAATCTAAGTGACACTAAATATCATAAATATTATCCATTTATACGCTTTTGCGAAATTACGGTTCCGAACGTAGTCGGATACCTTAAAAACGTTAACATTGTCCAATCTGAATTCTTTGCGATGCAAGAAATTTCAAAATTAACTTATAGAAAAGTTCTGAAATCTGCGAGAAATATCTTGGAAAAGGTCAGATAAAAAAGAATTGGTATCAATTACCCTGTCTCGGTCACTTTAATTCCTTTTCAATAAAATAATCAAGTTGATTTTTTACTTTTTTATGCTACACTTCAAACTCTGTATCACATCACTATCAAGATTCTCTGCCCTCTCTTTCGTATAATTAAAGAATCCTATATAATTCCAAAATATAAAAGCGAGATAAAAAAAATGAACCAAAATTATACATGGCAAATGAGGCGCGAGTCATTAAATAATTACATAAATCTCTCTTTCTAGATATATCCCAATGAAGTTCCACGTTGGTGTATAGAGTTATTTGTTAAATTTCATTGGTTTTCTGAAAAACTTGTCTAGAAATATCGATAAAGGTGAAAAATGTGTAAGAATATCTTAAAGAGAGAGAGAGAAAAATATTTACCCCTGATGGTTATACCAATAAAAATTCCTTTGAGTATGAAGAACATGGGAAAATGTTGGATATTAAATAAAAATCTGTCAGCTAAAGGTTTTCTAGCTCGAAATATTGAGCTAGGTCAAACTAAACCAATAAAAATAAGAGAACAATTTAACTTAATCAAATATAATCAGAAAATACAAGCCAAACGATATTTTTAAGACGAAAACTCATTATGAGATGAAAAGATTGGAATCTTTTTAGTTTGAAGTCAATGTTGTTAAATAATGAATAAATGTTTGAATATATATATATATATGAACATATGGTAATTAGTTAATTAATTCATGTTTTCTTTTTGACTCATAATATCCTTAAAAAAAAGAAAAACAACTTCGAAATTTTTATAAATAATTTCATAAAAAAAATGAGGAATTTGAAACTAAAAGATGTAACATAAGTCTAAAAAAGATTCCAAAGTTTTATTTTTGATGAATAGGAAGCTCTTGAATTTATCTTAAAAGGAAAAATAATTAAAAATTAAAATAAATTTAAATAAATTAAAATAATTTTAAATTTATAGAGCATTTATTCTTTCAAAGAATTAATGCTCTATAAATTTAAAAATATACTGTAATAAATAAATAATGTATTAAATGTTATATAGCAAAGTATTAAAATTTTTGCAAATATGTAAACACGATTTTGTTACTCTCATATATTAATAATTTTTACCTTTTAATAAGCTGTTTTTCAATAAAAAGTAATTTAATGAATGAAAATTTATACTTTTTTAATTATTTTTAAAAATAGAAAAAAATCATGTTTTATGTCTAAATTATAAGTTATAGCGTGTTAATTCAAGTATTGAAATAAATAGCAACCTCACTTTTTAATCAGCATTAACTCATGAGAATATCAGGTTTTTATTTTTTTAAAAAAAGAATATTTATTTGAAGGCATAAAATCTCTTAAAGAATACAAAGCAGCAAAAGTAGAGTTTAATCTGGAAAATTCAGAATATTTTACTGTTGAAACAATGATAAGAGATACTAAACAATGGGCTACTCTTAAAAAAGTAGTTTATTGTTTAAAGAGAGCGTGTAAAAAGGTATTGAATAAAAGTGTATCTCAAGGATTCTCAAAAATATCTTCAAAATGCGATGTAAGTGTTGACACAACTTGAAAAGAATGCTTTATTAAAATGAATGACTTTTCGCTTCATGTGTAGAATAATTTTGCATTTTCTTATTTTTGGTTAATATTTTTTAGCCATATTTATGAACAGAGAGTTCAAAACTTTTTATTTTAAATTTATAAACATTCTAAAAACATAAAAACATTATTTTTCTAAAAATTACATATTTAAAGATATTTTTCTGGTTTGCTGTCATTGAATATAGTAAGTCAGGAATGACAAACAATTAAAGTTATCTCGATATGATATTTTTCAACCTATTATATCAATCCCGTCTGCTCCAAACTGTGACCGAACCTTCTTCAAACTCTTCGATGCGGAAAAAAGTTCTTTTTTTCTCTTTTCTCTCCTTTACTCACAGTTCTTTTTTATTATTTTCCTGCCTTTCTGAGTGATTTCCTTTGAACCATACATTTTCTTAGAAGTCACAAAGCATAGAGTTAAGATTACATAAGAATAAAAAAAAAAGATTCATAAACCCCTTTAATATTACACTCAGTGTAAATTCTAGAATTCTCCAATAAAAGTAGCGAGTGGCGCATGACATCATCGTTGCATCGTCCAATCAAATCCGATGCTTCGTTCTCCCAACTCAAAAACAGCGAAACTGTCCGCGGTACAATAATTTAGTTTCTCGCTGTCGACTCATAACAAGTCGAAAATTGCAAGAACGAATTTTTCGTGTCCGTGAAGAAATTTAATTTTTTTGAAGGCCCAAGCAACCAATTTTCTTTAAAAATATGGTAAGCAATTTTAAAACGAAATCTGCATTACGTACAATATTTAATAATGATAATAATTATTATTATCATTTATAGAAGTAAGATTATATCTAAGATATTTCTTAAATTTTAACTTTCAATAAACTATTATTCTTCATTCGCAATATATTCCGAACTTAAAATGTTCTAATTTCTTAAGCTATAATAGTGTGAATACCAGAATCTCACACACAATTTCAACTACATATCACTAGAATTGATGCATTAGGAAGCATTGTGAATTTGTTTATAAATTTAAATCTAGTTTTCAGTTTAGTTCTATTTTGATAGTAGTTTAAAGTAATTTTATGTGGGTTTTTTTATTACTTATACTTTCAAAAAAACAAAAAACATTAGGGTTTATTTATTTATTTGAGGATTTTTTTAACCTTAAAAATAACAAGGAGTTCTTTAAAAAACATTTTTTTTAACTATATGTGAAAAATGGTTGACATTTTAGGATATGTGTCCAAATAATACAGTGATCTGTTTTGCCCTGTAGAAAGAGCTGATATGTATAAAGTATTGGAAAACTTCATTATCTATAAGTCATTTTAGCTTTTTTTTTGTAATTATTTAAAGAGTTTTTAAAGTCATTTATTAGTAATATTTAATCAAAGCTATTAAATCACAGAAGACAATTCTATACTTTTTAAAATTGTTGACTAAATTTAATGGGAGTGGTGGAAATTATTAGCACATATTAAAAACGAGATAAGAGAATAATACTTTTCCTTTATTCAAACTTTGTATCTTAATTTAATTCTGATTTATTAATATTGAAAGATCTCAAACATGTTTTTTTTTGTATTGAAAGTTGTGCAACATCTGTCATGTGATCTAGAAGAAAAGCCATTTAATTCATTTGAAAAATATTTTTTTTTTATTATTTCTTTTTATTACAATTGTAATGCTACTGAAAGTTAACACATTTTTAGTTATTTAACCAGGTAATGATAATAAATGACATTTATTCGAAACAGTATTTTTTAATTATACGTATCAAATTACTGTAATTAAGTGACTTCTCAAATTCGCGACGCGTAACTTTTTTTCATTCTTCTCAAATTTAAGTAAATATGTTTCATTTTGAAAATTATTTATAAATTTTCTTTAAAAAACGCTATGTTCTTAGGTTATGAATGTTCTTTTTTAAATGGTACGGAACTTGACAAAGAATATGCGATCCTATATTGAATTCAGAAACAGTAGTGGAATGTTAGACTAACAGCAATATTTGATGCACGGAGCGAATCATTTTATTTTGAAATAAACTTACGCATTTTGTGAACTGTCACTTAAAATTCAAATTATTCTTATTTAAGTTTAATTATTTCGAAAATTGATGCCAATATTAAATGTGTGAAGTAAGTTATATATTTCTCTTATGTGCAGCATCATATATGCTATGTTATACTTTTGAAAAGTTGTATGCATAATTTAAAATGCGATAATGTTTAAAAATAATTTGCTTTTAATGGTATTTTTATGCTAAAAATATTTTGAGCTTAATTCCATGAAAGGTTTATTGGGAAAAATAAAATAGATAAATAATAAATCAGGTGTCTTCCACGTCATTTGACCATGGTTCAAAATTACGTAGTCGGTCGCCAAAAGCCCTCGAGTAGCTGAACAGTGCGATGTTAATATTCAATCAATCAAGTAGCTTATGGGGCGTTAGAGATGAAAAAAAATTCCCGTTTTTGATCTATTAAACATACAGACTTGAAGTTTGGAGAACATGCTTTTTGTTGTTGAGTAGATATCCACTAAAAATGGGTTGTGTGGTAATCGACACCGAAGGGGTTATGTGAGGGCGTAAGCGATAAATACATTTCTGTTTTAGAAATTTAAGTCCTGTCCTTTTTAAATCAAGAGACGAGGGCTATAAGAATGCTGTGCAATGTCATCGAAAGCTTACTGTTAGCACATAGATATCACTAACTTAAAAACAATATGTAGTCATACAGCGTTATGAAATACGCAGTGAAGAGGGTGGCAACGGCTAGTTAATAATAATAATAAAAACTGGAAAAACTATTTGTATAACTCTACTTTTTGAATTCATATTCTAAAATGTAACAGGTAATATAAATTTCTTTTAAGTCAATTCCTACTAAGGTGAACAAAGAAATTTTTTTAGTTACTTTTTATTAAATAATTACAATTAATATAAGTATGTATATACATATGATAGAATCACAATATTAAGTGACAAAATAGAAAGCTATTTTCCTTGCAATTTTCCATTCTATATAGCAGTGTTCCCTAATCCTTTTATCGCCGCTGACCGGTCAAGGTTGGATAATTTTACCGCGGGCCTCTGAGGGGGAGGATGTTGATTGCTTATATTTTAGATTGTTTTGATTTAATAATTTTATTTTAATTGTGTGTATTTAAATGTGCTTTCAGAATAAAATATAGCTACACCAAAAGGGAATATAAAGTGATTTTCATAAAAAGTTACGCAAAACTGAGAAAATATACCATAGTAAATAAAATGGAAATGATTTAATGTTTCTTGTGTGGACCAGCAGTATCTGATCCACGGACCGGAGCTTGGGGACCACTTCTTTATAGGGTGTTGAACTATTTTTATGTTTGTTTTTGTTTATTCATTAATTAAATTTAATCATTCTAATAAAATAGTATGGTAAAAAAGAGATCACTTTCTCACAAATTAGGCCATCCCGGGTGGGATTCGAACCCACGATCTTTGGATTAGAAGTTCAAATTGCGCTACTGGGACACAGCGAACGATTTTCCTTTCAATAAATGCTGTTGGACTATTATTTTTGTTTGTTAATATTTATTCTTTTTTAAATTTAATTAATGAATTAATACTTTAAAAAACTGAATTAACATCAAGTGTCATCCACTACAAGTTTTAAAAAAATGTATTTGAACTTGAGTGGATGAATAGAAAGTATTTTATTAACGATTGAAAATTTGAACAAGATATATATATATATATATATATATATGGAGAGAGAGAGAGTGAACTAATAGTAAGAATTGAAAAATAAAAAAAAATATATTGATTATTTCCTACTTCCTACATTTTACATTGTATCCATAGCATTTTCCAATACATTGTTTAACCTTTGCTGTAGATGTATGCATTGAAGACAGTTCTTCAGCTAGAAGATTGACAAGCTTTTAATTCATTGGAGACTGGTTTTATTTTGTTATTGAAAAATAAATGTTTTATTTGATTGGAATTGTTTCTTAGTGCACGCACAGTGTCCTCTTTGATTGGCTTTATAGACTCTAACACGCGATAACCGTGAGCCTTTAGTTTGCAATGGTTATTGATTAACAAATGAGCTCCATACACAACAGTGTGTTTGCGAGTGTTAGATATTCCCTAGTAACCAAGTTGCTGCAAAATTTCACAATTCAATGTAGATTTTATTATAAAACAAAAGAGCATAATTTAAAGCGCAATCCATTTGCGAGTGATATATTTTATCAATTGCCATCAGGTTTTCTTAAAATGCATTGATTCAAAAAAAGAAATATTGCATACCAAAATTCGAAATCATCTTTTTTATAAAAACTGGGTGACTCAGTAAATTCTTTTAATACGTTTGAAAGAAGAACAATGAGACATGAGACATTATTCGTATGTCTCCAGTCCTTCTCATTTCGAGAAGCAATGGAAAGGAATGTCTAAGTTGAAAAACTGAACAGCTGTGAAATGGCACAAATAAATATTCGAAAGAATGTTCAGAACTACTTTTACTAGAAATATTCTATTGTAAAAGGTTCTTAGATTCTTTCTTTTTTTTTTCTGTTAGAATAATTTATAAGTATAAGGTGAGAGAGCCTTTATTAAGGTCACATTATAAAGCAATACGAGGGATATTACTAACAGATCTCGTATTTTTTAACCATGGTCAAGTGATATAATCCCCTTCTCCAAATTACCACACCGTACCAACGGGAGGACTTTGAGCAACCACAAATTTAACGTGGATCAGCCCCTCTACACAGCGGGTCTTCCACGGGGGGAGGGACTCGGGCACACTGACCACAAGTTCGAGACCATGACCCCTAGGCTACCGCGGTCACCTTATAAGTACAGGATATCCATATTTATTTATTTATTTATTGAGATCTTTTTTAATGTTATACTGGGAAAAAACTGTATTAAATAAATTGAACCAATAATCTTTTCCTTTTGACAGAGAGCTAATGAATATTCTAGTAATTTTGCCTAACCAATATTTCATGGTCACCATAAATGAATGGTCATGATCACAAAATTATGGCCGATGTTATTACTGTCGAGTCATTTGTTCAAGTCCTTATGCCAATTATGATCTGCCGTATAAAGGGGTTGATGTATGTTGATTCCGTCGATGTTCACAGTAAAAAAATATTAACTTAGTGTAAATACAAATTTCATTCAGGAGATGCACTTAGAAACACAACATTTAGTTACAGAAGACAAAACGAGAATAAACGTACAAATACATGAAGTAAAACAGTTTAATTCACTAGTTATTTTCTTTTGCAAGACTTCATTCACTCTAATTATCACCCCTCACCGCCATGCAAACTTTTGTACGCGTTTAGTGCGGCAACCTCTCCCCTCGTGGTCTTATTTTAAACTTCTCTACCTTTTCGTACTTTCTTTCAAGTGGTTATTTAAAATTTCCTTTCAATAACCGCACGCAGCTGTTTAAGAGGTAACTTGTTATCAAAGAAATTCATCCCTTCTCTCCTCGTTCCGTCCAGATGCGACAGCCGGTTGAAAGATGGTCTTGGTTGTCATGGAGGTGTGACGTTATTTTCTCTTCGCTCTCCTGCGAAAGCGAAACAGAAACTTAATCTACTGGGAGAGTGGTTTCCCATTCAACCCCCTCCAACAACGTTGTTGTGCTATACTCAATTGGACTGCTATCTATTTTTATGTAACTTCAACAAATTATTCTTTTTTCAACTTATTATGATGAGTGGATAATAGAGCTTTCTCTAAAGTTCCACGTAAATGTATAACCTTTACCGTTAACAAACAGTTTAACAATTTTAACAGCGCCATCTGTTGGCCTTTACACAAATCAAACTACACAATATTTAACACAAAGCCCACATACCGGCGTGGTGGGAAAGCTTGGAGAGTGTAGTGCCAGGTTAGGTGTTGTCTTCGTCAATTGACCGAGGTTCAAAATTATGAGGTCCATTGTCAATAGTCTTCGTACAGCTTTAAAGTGCGACGTTAACAAGAATCACCAAATCTTCGGTCTTCATTACGAGAACCTAAATTAAACACATTGTCTAACAAATATTTCAATTTTGCTGAAAATTTTCAACGATACAAAGCACACATTTATTTAAAATATTGTGTTACTTTCAAAAAATAGATAATTAATTAAAAAGTAATTTTTTTTCGCTTTAGCATGGGAAGGGATTACGAATTTTTAGCATTTAGCATTACGAATAGGGGACGAAGTATAGAAAACATTTTAAATGTGAGAAAATGGAGCAATTCAGATAAAAATGTTGTGCTCCATAAGATATAAAAGCCAGAATATAATATTAATGTTGAAGAACTTTTATAATAATAAAATGAACTCACTAAATACAC
The DNA here is from genome assembly GCA_019973955.1 of Trichonephila inaurata madagascariensis. Lineage (NCBI taxonomy): Eukaryota > Metazoa > Arthropoda > Arachnida > Araneae > Nephilidae > Trichonephila > Trichonephila inaurata. The sequence continues at coordinate 143,798 of BMAV01027223.1, read as the reverse complement.
TTTTTAAATTTATTATCTCAACATTTAGTGCAGGAATATTTGAATTTCAGAATTCCAGAAGGGGATTTGAGGGTATCTAATAAAAAGAAATTCTTCAAAAGATTTCTGTAGCGCATTTTCAAGCTCAGCTTATTTAAAAGCGTGAGATTCCTTTTGCTGTATGCAGATATAATGTTGAAATCCAGATGAACAAAATCAAACTAGATTAATATAAAATGGAAGTTCCATTTCTATGCAAATCTCCATATTTCTGAAAATTACATTAAAATTTTTCTTTCCAAATATTGCATTGATTGTTCAATGCTGTGAAAAGGGAGAAAGGATAATTAAAAACCGGATGGAAAAAAATATTTTTCAATTGTAGAAAAAAGAATCTACATTTAAATGCATACAAAAAGAATGTCAGAGTCATTTAAGTGCGAAAAAGGTTTTCAAGCAATTAAGTATTTTTTTTCATCTGCCTGAATAAACTGCATACTTTTTGTAATGTTACCAATGAATCGGAGGAAAATTATTTATTTCAGAGTATAATATTTATATTATTTTCATTTCATTCAAAATTATTTGTGTGAGTGTCCTGTAAACCTGTAGCAAAGTTTTTTTAGAGGGGGGGGGGGTAAAAATTTTTTGGATAAATGCCAATTCAGAATGGAGGCAGAAAATGAAATTTGTGTGGTATATCAAATGAAAGCTGTCAAATATTTACCAGTATAAAGCAAGTAATAATTATAATAATAATAAGTTCAGTTGCTTAATAGACCAAATATAATTTTGATTTTGTTGAGTAAAAGAGCTGGAACTATGAAAAAATTTGTTTGTGACTAAAAATTATTGTATAAATTTTTGAAGAAAAAAACTGCAATGTTGGTTAAAAACGAAAAATCAACTGTAGAAATAGTTTTGGTAGTTTTTGTGGTTGAAAAGCATCATTTGCTTGAACGAAACTATATATGTACATAGGTATATCATACATTTATGTGTTCTCTTCCCCAACTCAATATCTCTCAGATATTATTAAATTTAGTGGTAACTTTAAGCTATTTTTCAGAACACGAGTCAAAAATCATAATCGATTTCGAAGAATTATTAACACAACAATCAATACATCTTCATCTCGGTTTGTTGTAGAGCTTCGAATTAGTTGTCGATTGACTTGAAGAGAATGTTGTCGAATCCATACTTGCGTTTTGAGAAAGAAATTTTATCTTTTGTCTGTCATGGCCTAGTTTGAAAGATTCTGCACGGTAGCACTTGGAAACCATCGATTTGCGGAAGTTTTTCTTTCTGTTCATGTTGAAAAGATATAAGAGAACACGGAATTTGATTGAACCTTTCCAACCAATATCACAATACATCGTTCGAAAAATATCGATTATAAATCACACAGTGCTTTTTTTTCGATAATTGGACCCTTTCTTCCGTGCTAAGAACATTCTAAGAAATTAGACGTCCGAAGAACTTTTAAAGTAGCGAAGAATACGATACATTTCGATGTAATTTCGAAAAGCGGAAGATGTATTCTCATTTCTTCTAATAGAAGTAGAAAAAAAAATAAGTTCGATATGGGAAATGAAAGAAATAATTTTGTTCTAAATGGGTCGAAAACACGATACAAAAATGTATCGGAATTTTTCTTTAGAAGATTGAAAATTCCACAACTTCCGTGAATTTTTTTCTGATTACATTTGTGTATTTTATTGGATAGAAAATGTTCAGTAATGTATAATTTAGGCCCGATGTGCTTTCATTAACGGAATGGAATTTATTTCAGGGTAGAATATAACAGGGACAACGCCCCTTACCTTTCCAAACGAACTTGGGAAATGTTTGCAAACGAAATTTTTATCTTCCTGATATATTAACACGCATTTTTCTTAAATTGAGTAAAATTAAATATATTTTTTCGTACAACAAACAATTCAATTTTATTTTCGGTTTCATTTTTCAATTCCTTCCAATCTTAATTAGTAAAAAATAATATTCTTTTTTATTCTTTTTTTAAATATGAAAATACAATCGTTTCTCTGTTTATAGGGATCTATCTACTTATGTTCGTTATTTCGGGGTTCAAACAAAATAAAAATTTCTTGCATTTCCCTTTTGGAAATTTTATAAGCAATTACACAAAAAATATCCATAATTAGAAATTACGCACCAGTTAATTGAAAATTTCAAAGTACTGACTAATCTTTTTGATTCCTAACTCGAAAGAGCTCTTTTTTGATTGTATGCAGAGAAGAAAATCCTGGATCATTTACATTCTACTACTTGAGAGAGAGGTAATATTTCATAGTTTCCTAACAATGTAAAACATAACAGTTTTAATAGAAGTTTCCTTATCAATTTCTGCATTAGAATCGCTATTTATTGGCTCCGACAGGTCAACAACTTCTTCAACTTCAGTTGCACAGGTAGGCATTCCTTCATCAAATGTTCCATAATCGAAAATATCTTAAAATATTCCCTGCGTTGTGCATTGGAAGAAGATCAGAATGGAATTTCCTGTCCTATTCAAGGCTCACGCAACAGTTTACACTCATGACTCATCTGCACCTGTAAAGTTTAATTATGATCTCGTTAAAATGTACTGCTTGCATAAAAAGTCTTTTTCTGAACCGGACAAAAAAAAGGTGTCATTTGAAAAAGAATCCAATTTTTTTCTAATGTAAACTAATAAAAAAATTGTTTTTTTTTCAGTAGTTGAAATAATTTGTAAATTTAGGGTTTATTATTCGTTAAATAGGGTTTTTTGCCTTCATTTTAATCGAGGAAAGCGAAAAATTCGTTAAACAAAAGTTAGCTAAATCGGGATCAGACTGTATTTGCGTTTTCGAAATATAACACAACAGTTTTGTATGTATGTAAAATTTCTGATGGTCGTACCTTTTCTCATCTGTTTACTGGAGTAGCTAGTCATGAGTGGGCTTTGTATTAAAACTCCTTGGAGTTTTTTTTTTCTGTCAAAAATAAATAAAAATGAGCGCATTAATAAAACTTATTTAATTAAAAGTGTCAAAATGTTGCACATGTTGGGGTTCCTGTAGATTGGGGTCCCCCGTATCATTGATACGGCAATACGACGGTCACTGTGCCAATGTATCTGTTTTTTATTTTTAAATGATAATCCCCTAATATATGCCATTATACGTTTCTAAACTAATTTATTTTTAAAATTTTCAAAAGTAGTTTTTATGAACTTAAAAGAAACCATTCCATTAAAATTACTTACAAAAGTTCTTGGCTTTTTTATTTATGCCATTTCCGTGGGTATTTCTGATGTTTTAATACTAACTGACAATTCAATATGGTAATATCAGATGATACCCTAGCCCAATTAAACTATCAGATAAAAAATGTTATGTATTTAAAACTAAAATAAAACATAATGAATTATTATTCAGTTTTCTTTCTGTATAATTTTATAAAATAATTTTTGATTTGAGAAAACTTCTATATAAATTATTATTATTATATTTTGCTTTTCGAAATAAATTTTTAATTTCTGATTAACTTGCGAAAATTGTTATTCAAAAACTTTATATAAAAACCAGATATATCGAAAGAGCAGATAAAGTTCGTACACTTGCACTATCTTTTGAAAAATTTTCATTATTGTAATATTGAAAACTAACTGGTAGTTCAGAATTCTCTCTCCTCTTTGATTATTATTTCAAAAATTCTCTGAAATGTTGAAATTTTACCTAACTATCACATCAACAACCTCCCAAGGATCTAATTTTTTGCTCTGATTTGTTCAAGCTACAATTTTAATTCAAAATAGGAAGAAAAAGGTAAAAAAACACTCTTATTTTTGAATTTCTCTCTTTTGCATCAGAAATCCCTATTCTCCTGAATCACGGGCTACCATTGGTGTCTGTTTTTAGGTTCTGTAAACATAAGAAGAAATGAGTAACATAAAAAAAATTTTCTTAAGTCAATTCCTACTTAGATCAACAAAGTAAAATTTTATTTTAGCTACTTTTTATATTAAATAGTTACAATTAATATAAATATGTATATACATAGGACAGAATCACAATATTAAGTGGTCATTAATTTTTATTAATTATCATTAAAGTATCGTATTGTCATCCAAAACAATCGTGTATATAAAATTTCAGTTCAACTGAATGCTTTAAAACATGAGAAAAAAACCTTTTCACAAGTTCTGACACAAGTCGCCAAGAGGGTCGCTAAGTCGCCAACGTAACTGTATTTGTAATTATTTAAATAATTAGTTTTAATCAATTAACTTTTATTAATTATAATTAAATTATTGTATTGTTATCCAAAATAATCGTGTATATAAAATTTCAGCTCAATTGAGCGCTTTAAAATGTATTTTATTAACGATTGAAAATTCCATTAAGATAAATAAATAAATATATATATAGAGAGAGAGTGTGAGTTAATAGTAGGAATTGTGTGTGAATGAGCTATATTTTGGTGGATTGCATGCTTATTCCCTAGAACATTGCAAACTAATTATAACAAAAATGAATTTCAGAGTTTCGCAGTAAATATGATGCTATAATGGTCACGGAGAAATTGCTTTTCATGAAACAGAGCTCTGATACTGCTAAGGTTGGGAGAGTTGCTCCATTATAATATAGGCCTAATGATGTATATACTTTTCCAAACCCATTTAAAAAAAGGATAAAATTGCGCATGAAAGCAAATTGCATGAAATATCGTTAATCAATACGCGGAAATGCAAAAAATGTGTATAAAGTGGAAAACTTTATTTTTTCACCCACGCGAACTGTTGCTAGAGAACCTGTTGCTACTCGAAACATAACACGCCCATCAGTACCATGAAATACACGAATAAACAATCATCAGGAAAAAAAAAAGTGGCAGTTTAGCACGAAATCCGAAAGCAGATATTGTTAGAAACGAAGTGTTTTGCATCTACACGTCTTTATTGGATGAGGGGGGGGGGGGG
>BMAV01027223.1:120976-138753 GCA_019973955.1 Trichonephila inaurata madagascariensis | reverse complement strand
TGCCAATTTTCTATTCAGTCTATTTTCTGACTTTAATAGGTTTTTCTTTTCACAAATTCAGACTAAAGTCGTCTAAGTAGCTGTTAATCGCTTTATATCTAATGTCCAGATGGACAATGATTATGAAGTATTTTTCCATTAATTATATACTTAACTTTTATCCGTGGTTTTCATCATCTATTTATGTTTGACCGCTGTCCGTAAATATCAAAAAGAAAATCCCGGAAATACAATGAGCAATTCTTAAATAAATTGGCTTATTCTAAGTATTGCATGCCATTCTTCTGCAGTGTTAATAATCCTGTAATTGGTTACTGTTCTTGGTAGGGCACATCATCCTATTGTTGTCTGATTTCTTTTTCATGAGATATTATTCTCTTTTTTTTTATAATCAATTTACTTAGTTTTGCTTTGGCTCAATTCGAGGTTCAATTTGTATGTCTCGAATTACAGTGGTTACATTATTAGATAATTGAATTGGTTTTAAGTCGGAAGATGTTTATATTTTGACTTAATAAAAGGCTTTAATTAACTGCTTTAGTTACAAACAATTGTCTATTGACTACCAAAATTCTTCATGTGGAACAATTGAGGCACTTTTTTCACTTACAGAATAAAAGATAAATGTGACATCTTCAATTCAGATTGTCAACATCTCAATATAAGATGTCGATCTCATAGTTGCACAAAATTATTCCTATTCACTTATTATGGAATTCTATGTGAACATTAATATAAGTGAAATAAAATAAAAATAGCAATCTATTTTTCCACAGACTATTAATTTATCTAAAATCATTCTATAAAAGGATTATTTTCTAAGCTAAACATTAAATTCCTCAGATTTGATTTAAAATATTTAACTTGAGAAGTTTGAGGCCATTTGCAGAAAACTTGAAGTAGAAGGTTACAGTGGAATCATCTTTGACTTAAAAAAAAATAATTTGGAGGTTGGCTGCTGTGGAGTTCTATTTGCTTTCTCATTTATGTTATCAGACATGAGGGAGAGGAGAAAGTACTTAAATGATAACATTATCATTACTAGACCAGTAAAAATAGAAGGAGAAGATGTGTTTTTAAACAGAACACTAGAGAAGAAGGTTATAATGTAGGGTTCTTGGCCATTTCTTTAAAAAATAGATAATTCACTGTATTAGAGTTCTGTTTATTTAAATATGGAGTAACTGTCTGCACTCTTAAAGTATCCTCCAAAAACGCATTCTTTATTATTTCATTATTTCCACTCGTTTCCTTTGATTCATGGCTGTCGAGAAAGTAATGTCTGACCTGAGAAAAAGGCAGTCACTATCATAAACACGTGACAATTGTATGCTTATGGATTATCATATGGGGATTTAGAGTTACAGAGTACAGTAAAACTTAAGAAATAATATTTATTTGCTTCACGAATCTGGTAATAACAATTACTGTAAGAGAAAACAATAGTAAGAAGTAATTAGTTTTGAGGGTTTTAATTAATATTATTTCAGAAGTTGTACAACTGCTATCTGTTGGAAGACTTAGTAATTTTCAAAGAGAAAAATTGAGCTTGAACAACTGTCGCCTAATTTCCTCGGGTCATAATAGGTATAAAAAAACTTCGTTCCACACATTGAAGGCACAGAAACTCTCCGTATTAAGCAAGACAGGTCAATACTGGGGCCAACTGTGTTCGATTTGAACATCATCGTCTACAAGCTCCCAACCATGACCTTTCAGCTACACTGACCACCTAATTGATCGCGAACGTTAAGATCTATTCTGTTTGTTTATACTTTTAATTCTATACAGTTACTTTGTGCTTTTCTTCTTGCCTTCATTTCGTATTTGGGGTCTTACTAAACTTGATTGCCGCTGTTGCTGTAAGAGTGGATTTAAGTTTAACCTGAGTAATGTGGATGATTATGGTTTGAAAAATATTACTAAATATTTAATTTATGTTTTCTCTCTCATTTAAGAACTGATTCTAAAAATTCCTATTCGAAATCGTGGTTTGAAAAGTCAATTGCAAATGTTATAAAATCTGCCTGTTTCTTTCTTTTATAATGCATTTCCGGATCTTCAGATGCGATTTTATAGTTTGAGACACGCAAGGTGAACAAGGTTATGGTCGAATCAACATTTACGTATGATGTGACAGTCCTACTATTTTATTATTTTCTGACATTAGAGCCTTATCCACAACTCCTCATTTCCTGAGAGGTAAAGCGTGTATAATGAAAAGAGCGGTCGTTTCCAGATGTTTAAGTGACGGTATAGTTCACAGTACAGTGCACAGATTCATGATTGTGTGACCTTTTGTATCAGTTTCCCTGTAATTTAATGTTCTGATTTTTTTAGGCTTCGTAGTATCTACATATTATATTGCCAGATATCATACAAAATATAGCTCAAAATCTAAATTTTGAAAATCATGATGTGTAATTACATTAATTAAAAACTTTAAATGCATACATATAACACTGAAATTTATAGCAATTAACTGAATAAATCATTATTATTACTGTTATTATGTATGATGAATTTAACTTGTGGGATATTTTGTTAATTTAAAAAAAATAAATGTTCTTGGACATAAAACATACATAACTGTTGTATAAATATAATTTTGGTAATTTCTGTATATATTCAAACGCGAAAAAATCTAATAACTTCTTCAACTTCTGATTAAAAACCCTTGTATAATCTCAAATCGACTTTGAATTGTAACGGGTTCTATTCGGGCTTTCACTAATCCTCTTGGGTAAAATACTCTTTTTAGCTGTGATTTTAGTTGAAAACCACTTTCCGTAGAAATGACTTTATTTTATGTAAATGCAAACTTCTATTTAAGTGCTAGTCGTGGAGTAGGCGGGGATGGTTGAAAGTTGAGTTTAAGAAGAAAGCATAGTGTGAACAACTGGTGGTCGCACTTAATCCAAGATGGTAAGTGTTGCAGCAAGATTGTTCAGGAGAATAGATAAGGGCTCATATTTACATTATAGTTAGATCAATGTTTAATTGCTCCTCGGGATTAGTTATTAGAGTGCATTCTCAGCATTCTTATAAAGTCTGATAAGGGAATAAGGAAATAGAAAATTTTTTTTGAGAGAGATGTCTGATTCTTATTAGAACCCTCTCATACCCGCGATCGAAGGAACACAACAGAATGATATGTAACTACACTTCTCAAATGTTCCAAAAAAATTTCAATTTAGTTTTATACAAGCAGAAATTCTGTCTCTATTGTTGTGAAGTAATTATTCACTCTGAACATTTTTTGAGAACGTTCCATTGTGGATCTTTCTTTCTAAGAACACACACACACACAATAATCAATGCGTTTTAATTTCGTCGGATGATTGTAAAATTAAATGTCTATTCAAAAATTCTATACACACCATAAACATCCGTTTTTGCAAATCGTTATGTGAATGAAGTATTAATCAGTAAATAAAAAGAAAACTTCACATTGTATTTTTTAGAGAGGTTATTCACATAACTGTCCATTGTTTACACGTTACGCCCTAGAATGAGAGATCCTTTAGAACACACACGTAAAGATTTTGACGCCTTTTTTGTATGTGAGAACCGAAAAGCCCAATTTGATTACCGTGTGTAGGATGTTTTTGAAAATCGAGTCTTTTCAAACACATAAGCAGGAAACAAAGGAATGAAAACAGGGGAATGCTCCATGGATGAACGTGACGACGTAAGTTACTGCACCAAAACACGTATTTTCTATTTTGTGGTTTAAAGTCTTTTATTTAATTACTTATCTCAGTGCTTCTCAAACTTTCAATATTTGCGACCTAATTTTCAGACATAATTTTCATCGCGCCCTCCAATACTACAACTATGTATTGAATGCAATAATGATATACTTCGGTGTTAAAGCTACAATGAGACTTTAATTATAAACTGCACAAATTATCAAGATAAGTATTAAATTTTGTATATAACTTTCTGTATGACAAGCCCATGGAAGTCACTAGTAATTACTAAACTTGTTTTTAATTTTGCTTTGATAAATTAACTATCAAATACTTTTTTTTGCCTTACTGATACATTAATTAGTATTTTATATAAATATGAATAAGTATTTTATACTTGATTGCATCAGAATGTATTTTGTTTTGCTTCCTTTAAGTAAATTGATGATTATTTAAAATTTTTTAATTTCGACCTGTCGATTTGCTCGCGCTCCCCAAGAAGGGTTTCTCACAGTTTGAGAAACGGTGGTTTAACTCGAATTGTAACAATTTTGCTACCAAAATTATTTGGTCAATATTTTTCAGATTTATACTGAGGTGTTCAGCAATCGGAGTAAAAAAAAAAGTACCAATTTTATTCTAATGATAAATACTGTTTACGATAACCTACCATAAAATTTGGCGTATAACACGCATTTATACTTTCGTGCTGCATTTTTTAATTTGTAAATATATTCGGCGTATTACATGCACCCCCTTTTTTACGAAGAAATCTGAAATGTACGTATGCAATGCTCTTATGTTTTAAAAACATTTTTTTATTCAAGGTATTATCCCAGTCCTTTAAAAAACTAGTATACTTCTAAAACTATGCGTAAGTTCCTAAGAAACGCCATTTTTTTTTAAATAAACAGTATTTCCATACGTGTAGAAGTCCTAATATTTTTGTATGCTCATCTCTTTTATTCTTAAAGCTCTCATTTATATACCCGGAGTATAACGCTCACCCGTTAATTTCGATCTTATTTTTTGTGTTAAGGTCTCCGACTACGTTCGGAACCATGATTTTAAAAAAGCGCATAAATGAGTAATTGTCATGATATTTAGAGTCACTTAGAATACATGTATAAAATTGTTTTAAGGACATTTTGACAAAAAAATATGATTTAAATACAATATTTTGGCAAAAAATTAACTTAGAATAATCTTTTTTCAAAATGTTCTCCTTTTGTGAAAAATGCTTCCATTATTATAATATTTTGTCTGTATATAGCTCAGACCTCTCTATAGAGGCTCAACTAGAATTTTTGAAAAATTCACATTATTTTCAGAGTTACCACCAATTTAAATAATTATTGGTGGTTTTTTTTTAAATTGTTCCTCTCTGTTGTCGTAAAATATGGATAAGCCCACTTGTAAGTTATATATTTCAAAAATTCTAGTTGAGCCTTTGTACAGAGGTCTGAGCTATATACAGGCAACATATTATTATAATAGAAGCATTTTTCACAAAAGGAGAACATTTGGAAAAAAATTATTCTAAGTTAATTTTTTGCCGAAATATTGTATTTAAATAAATTTTTTTTTGTCAAAATGTTCTAAAAACAATTTTATACATATATTCTAATCTAAGTGGCACTAAATATCATAGAAATTATCCATTTATGCGCTTTTTTAAAGTCACGGTTCCGAACGTAGTCGGGTGGCCGCGGAAGCCGAGTGGTATCTTTATCGGACCGTGGCTTGCTTTATCACGGGTTCGAGCCCAGTACCACTAAAGACCCGCCGTGTAGGGCAGTGATGCACGTTAAATCTGTCGAGAGCTGAAACGTCCTCCCATTGGTGTGGTGTGGTAGTTAGGAGAGGGGGTGCCAGCTCAGGTGTCGTCCACGTCACTTGACCATGGTTCAGAATTACGTGGTCCGTCGCCAAAAGCCCTCGTGTAGCTAAAATAGTGCGACGTTAATAATCAATCAATCAACCGAACGTAGTCGGATACCTTAAAAGCGCGCCTTATACGCCGGATTTTACAGTAAATGCTTCTTTTATGTTAGTTATCTTCATTGTATTTTATTCGATCTAAGTGAATGAGCATTAGTTTTACTTAATTATTAATATTATTTTTTTTCGCGGCTTGATTTCTTAGGTTGAGAAATAATAAGAAAAGCCAGCATTTGATGTAATGAAATCTCTAAATTTCTTAAGTATATACTAAAAATTCGATATTCGTTTTATCATATTGAAATTCTTTGTATTACATATTTATTATTCTATTTGATTTGATCTATTAATCTTTTGGGTTTTTTTCGTAATGGTATGACTCATTCATTCTACAGAGAAATGTTTTTTAAATTGGTGTATTCACTCTCTTAATATTCATTGTGTTAAGTAAATTGTAAGTTTCTCTTTATATATAGTGTTTTTTGTAACTATGGCTACAATATTATACCTAGATACACCTTTGCCCTTTCGAAAATTCTTAAATTAAGTTTATGTTATATGTCTTATGAAGAGAATTTGAACTTTATAACCTAAAATGTTAAAAGCATTTTTTTTTAAAAAAAAAAAGTTTTCATCTGTTTTATGCTTTTGAAAGCTTTTTTCATGATTGTAATCCTGTAATATCACAAACTAAAAAGATAAGATGAGAAAAACCATTTAATTTTTTCTATCATTTTACTATGTAAGAACGAATTTTATTTGATAAAGTCTAATAATATATATTAAAATAGTCTGATATGTCCTAATAAATAATATGATTATGTATTTAAATGGTTTTAAACCATTCGAAAAAGGTACAAATGTTTCTTCTGAACTTATAATAAATATAGCATCATTTATATCAAAGAGAAGTCATTTTAATAAACATAATTAGCATTTTTTTTTCGAAATTAAAAACCGACGTACAAAAGAGAGAAATTGCACCATAAAAATTTTATGCTGTCTTTCTAAAATAATAGATTAAAATAAAAAAAATTAAAATATTATTATTACCTATTTATATAAATTAAAGTAATATTATTCTCATTACATTCTTTCTACTGTCGAACTAAAAAATTTCAATTCGCATCATAGTTCCGACATGCCATTTGAAGTACATGACACAGAAGCCATGGTGATGAACAATGGATACAATCACACAGCTGAATTGATAAATTCTTTTATGGAAAAAAAAAAAAGCTAAAATTTTGAATTGTCTCTTCTAGTCTGACAAACACTTGCGTGACGGACACTGGACCGTCCTACCATTGTGAACTAGTTCTTAGAAGATAGCCATTTCTCTCTGTACCATTTAGCGTTTGGTATTCACGACTTCTTCCATCATATCCGCTAACAACCTGTCTTTTAACTAGTTTTTTTTTACTTCTGGGAACTAAATACTTTATTGTGGCCGTTAATTGTGCCCCTTTGTTTGGCAATCCATTGTAAACTGGATGACAAATCATTCGTTAGGTATATAAATCTGAAAGACTTAATCATGGATCTTTTCCCGCCTTCTTTCATATTCTTTTCACATTTATGCCGCTTTTATCAATAGAACGTTCCATCGTGTCTTTAAAATGACTTTGATATGAAGTATTATCATATAATGTATTTAACAGTTAATGATTCATTTTTTTCTTTTCTACAACTTCATCAATTCGATTTATTCTTTGTAGTTTAGTTTTGGCATCATTTAAGTCTTTTTAGAGCTATACAATTTATTAATGATCACGTTAGCAAAGAGATAAAATTATTTCACTAAGCCTAACTTCCATCATAATGCAACTTGTTAATCTCTTTTAGCAAAATACTTATACCTAAAGGAAACTTAAAGATAAATAGATCCACACATGATGATATATTTATAGATTCTTACCTGTAAAAACTGATTGTTTTTTTTAAAAAAAGTTTGAAAGTCATGCCTGTGTTTCCACCTAAAAAAAATTAATAATCACTTTTCTTTTCAGAATACTAACTAAACAGTAATATCAATAGCCCATTAAATAGTTGTTATCGTGATATCCATAATACCTAACTCATATTTCGTTGCCTGATAACAAGTTTTCAAAGAAATTACAAATCAAAATAATATTGTATTATTTTAAATTGAGTTTTTCTTAAGTCATTAAATTTATCAACTTTTATATGAAAACTAAACCACATTATTCTTTCCTATCTTAACTCTTTGTTGCAACATGTGTAGTGCCAATTTAAGCTCATTTCGAGCCCTGGGTGCAGAAGATCTACAGGTACCCTTGGCGCTGGAGGATCGAAATTTATAACCAGAAAATCTGATTAAGTCCAGCTTATCCGGGTCCTGAGCACCACCCAAAGAGCCCAATGGATAAACTGGCACTGAACATGTGTCTACTGTAGTAGATAAAAGTTTAATTTTCCTTACTTTTTAGTAAATGCCTTAACAAATACCATTCATATTTTTATCCATTCTATATCATTTGCAAAAAAAGAAAATTCCTTTTCTTCCTCACAGGTAAATGAATTCAATAACAATTAATGAAACAAAGGTATTTTGGGGGATCTGTATGTGTGTATCAGTTGTAGATTTAGCTTTCTAAGATGGCTTTTGTCAATGTAAAGAAGGTAGGAAAAGTGATTTCAAAGGCTATAAAAAACCAAAGAAAAGTTTGCCCGTTAAGACAAGCTATCTTTTCATGGATGTCCGCCCGCAACGATGAAGAGGAATACAGCTAAAAGAGGTAACATGGAGTTATGCTCCAAAAAATCCACCTATTCTTGCATCATTAAAGTGTATTTGTGCATTGATGGAAAATATGACCGTTTTTATCGTTTTCATCACCATGATGATTAAAAAATAACCATGAAGGTTTGTTTATGCATGTTATGTATGTACATGCGAGATACTGTAGCTAATAAACTCTCTAGCAATTATTTAAAACGAAATTTTATTAACATCAAATTTTATTGTTTCTGAGGCTCAAAACATTTAAAAAAACATTTTAATTTAACTTCTCCAAATTATTCTTATGCAACACACAAAGGGTTAAGAAAATGCAAAATGTAGATTGAAATTAAAAATACACGTTACACTCGCAAGAACTTTAGTAAAGTTTAAACTAATAAAAAATTGTATTTTTAATAAATAAAATTCTGGACACAGAAAAATCAAATATTTAAGCATAATCAAATATATATGATTATCAGGGCTCTTAAGATAAATTATTCCTTTTAAATCTTTGAAATTCCCTTTGTTTTGAAGTGAATCCTTTAGGCTTATACAAACAAACATGTCACCTTCATTGTCTGCAAAAAAAAATTCCATTGTTTCCAACCACACATATTATCGTTTAATAATATTAAATTCAAAATAGGAAGGGAAAAAAAAGACTTGGTTATTTTTCTTTCGCGTATTTCATTCAAATATATTCACACTTTTTCAAGTATTGCTAAACTGCAGACAACTGTTTAGGTTCAGGCTCATAACTCGTGATATTTCATTTCATTTCCTCACAATTGTCTAGAATTGTATACGTTTCAGTTAAAAAGATGAGGAAGAATAGGCGTTCCTTGGAAATGACCCCAGTTTTTCTTCATCCTCCCAAACCGCCGTGGTGAGTCATAGAAGCCACAAAAAACACGCGAAGGACAAAGCAGCAGACACAGCAAGATGGAAGAATTTTGTGTGTGTGTGTGGTTTCTTTCTTAAGTCTTCCCTTTAAAATTTTTTTTCTTCCAATTATTGTTTGAAGTGCGTCAGTAAAGCACTATCAGCGTCAGTGACAAAGGCAATATTTTGTTTCTTTTATCAGTGACGTTTGGTGATTGATATGTATTGATCTCGAAGTTTTTTTTTTTTTGTTTTGAAGAAAATAGTGATACTGTTGTATAGTTGTTTTGGAGTAATGTTGTTCTCGTTTCTGAGTTACGTTCAAAATGTTTACTAGCATTCAAACGAATGGAAATTTGGAATAATTTTAACTGGATAAAGATTTAAGAGAGTCTTTTTAAAAAAAGTTTTAAGAAAAGAGAAGGCAGAATGGAAATTTACAGTTGTTTGTGTTAACTTGTAAAAAGGCTTAAATGAAAAATTTAAAACGAAATTAACGAAATATGAATGATTGAATAATTTAGGACAAATAACGAATAATATAAATTATGTTTGTTTAAAAGGTTGTTGCATTTAAAATATATGATTATTACTAATTTTTTAAAAATTATTCAAATGAATAAAAAAGTATTGAAATACAGAAAACAACGGTACTTTTCCGTTTCGCTGACGCAAATCGCGCCAAGTCGGCGTGATTGGTGACAACACACATACACATAAAAAAATATTTATAAATATTAGTTCTCATTGATTTTTCATCTATTTTTGAGGTATTATGAAAAAGACGCTACTGATAAGAAAAGACCACGACTTGCTTTTCAAATGTGGTGGTAAAAGGTTACCAGCAAGAATATTCCGTTTTGGCGTCAGTTATACCATTTTTGGCGATTTTATCGCGTATGCCGGCGAAACAGAAAAGTACCAAAACAACTTAACATAAAAATGTTAAAAAGTAAAAACTTTTTGTCAATCAATATGTAGTTATTAAATTAAGTGCTGTTACAAGAGGGAATTTTAACATAAAAATTAAACAAGGTTAGCTGATCAATTTATTTAAAATTGTCGAATTCTTTTTCCTTATCATTTACACTATTTTATTGGAAACGATAAATAAAATTTTTTAAAAGTATAAATATAATAAAACATAACTATAATATAAAAATTTGTGTTATAATCTTTCTTCGTATTTATTTTCTGGTTTTTTTTTCACGCAATTATAAACATTTCTGTGATTTGTGTATCAAGTCACATATTTCTAATTTTAAATTTGATAAAATCAAGCAATTAAATTTAAAATGTTTTCTTTGCATGCCAAATTTATTGGTTAGATAGTCTTCGATTAGATATTTTTAATTTGTTTCAAAAATAAGAGTTCACTAATGCCATTATTTAATACCATTTATTAGTTAATTTAGTATCATCAATTCACACACAACAGGAATGTTAGAAAGATAACTAGAAGGAATATTAAAAATTTAAGGCGTAAAAATCTAAGACGTAAGAATCTAAGAACAAGACAAAGATAGTAATTCTGCATTGTACAGGAGTAAGCAATTCTGTTCCGGTCATTTTTAAAAATAGAACACTTTATTATACATTAACAAACTGGCAAATTTTCAAAAAAGAACAGTTTTTTTTCTGTATCTAGTTCTGAGTAAAATTAACTAGGGAAAAATGGCTTCAACCCGGAAATACTTAGCCGGATCACACCCATCTTAAAACTGCCCACTTGTTCTGAAATGTAAATTATGCCTTCGCACGACAATCATGTCTTCAGAGAGCCAATCGACTCCACATAACTCAACTACTTAGGAAAAGTAGTACTACTTTACTCATAGGAATTAAACGTTGACTAACGAGAAGATCTATTTAAGATCTTACTAAGATACCTTTGACAATAAACATCAGTTCCAAGAATGTAAATACTTCTACAAGGCTTAATTATTGTGGAACATTTGATGTTGCAAAAAAAAACATCACACATTCTAATTTTTTCACACTATTATTAACAAAAAACAAAATTGTCTGATGTGATTAAGTGTTGGCATTATTATACAGGACGTGAGCTGAGTTGAAATTTTGTTTCGGCATTCTTGATCACCGGGCGTATTTCCAGGGAGATTTGGGGGTGGAAGACCATTTCAAGATCCGGAGTCACGCAAGCCTAAAGGGACATCGACTCCAGAATCCGACCTACTGTTTCGCTCTGCTCGCTCGACCTGAAGACATTTTGAAAAATCACATCAGCAGTTCAATCGACCGGAGTTAAAAACAAGCTCGGGCTTCAACTACAGGTTTGAGATATTAAACAAAAATAGCAGAACACGAATCCGGATCATGCTGTAGATCGTGTTCCGTCATTTCGAAGAGGATATTTTCTTATAAGAAAAAGAAAAAGAGCTCTTTGCAGAATATAATTTTTGTACTCAGATTTATCTAATCGTTATATCGTATGTTCTGGGTAAAATTACTGCCATGATTTTGACCCGACTTTCATGTTCTTTGAAAGAAGACAATGGAGACCAGGTTAACTGGTAAGAACTTGAATTGAAACAAGAACAAATAGCGTCTGTTTCGACCAAGAAAATATTAAGTAATATCTTTACAAATTTTTATTAACTAATTATATCAAAAACAAAAATATGAGTAAAGATAATGAAAATTAAGGATGAAGAAAAATTAATAAGAAATAATTCAAGAACTTTGCATCTGCTTTTCTTATTTTTTTCGTACCGAAGGAAAATGTACAAGTTTCTGTAAATGTCTTTATAACTATGTTAATAAAAACATTAAGATGAAAGTTTTCAAAGTTTTTTTTAAAAATAAGTTTTGTTGTGTGAAAGGAATACACTCATTTCAAGATTAGCTTCACTTACTGTTAAAATCAAAGTGATGTGAGTATTTATTAACGTCGCACTATAAAGCAAAACGAAGGCTATTGGCGACGGACTTCGTAATCCTGAGCCTCGGTCAAATGATGAGGACGACACTTCAGCTAGCACCTCTCTCTCCAAACTATCACACAACGCCGCCGGGAGGACTTTGAGCCTTGACAGATTTAACGTATAACAGCTCCTCTACATAGCGGGTTTTCAGGGGCACTAGAACTAAAACTCATGACATGCCGGCCAAGAGTTCGTGACTATGACCATTAAGCTACCACGACCACAAATATTAAAATCGAATTCGATGTGTTACATTCGATGGAGAAGAATAAAGGTTTCTATTACACAGAACTATTTTTTTCAGGTAAAACATAATTTTACATATGGTAAAGTTATTTCGTTGTACTATCACCACCATGGTGATTAAAGCTGCGGCTAGCAACAAACTTAAATCTAGCTCATTGCCACAATGAATTCGTGGGCTTCGATCTGACACTGCCAATCAGGTGATATCAGAAACAACAACAAAATTTCGTTGTACAATTTCAAGTTTTTCCTTTTTGTATAAAAATCCACCAGAGGTATTTTTTCCCTTTAATGCAGTAAATTTTTTTATTCCAAATTTTTTTGGAATGAAAAAAATTTTCTAAAAATTTGGCAAAAACAATTTTCAATTTTTTTTTTTCCATTGTGTTTTTTTCATAAACGTTTACTACTCAGCAGACAATACGCATTAAAAATATTTTGAATCCTTTTAAAGTTATTTTCAATAATTAAATTTTTAAATGCTTCCTTTGTGATATAATATATCCTTATCACAACCCCTAAGGTCTTCTTTGTTATTGATGTAAGTTGCAATACATTTTACGTTCATACATAAATATATTCGACCTTCTACATAGCTTTTTTATTGAAACCAATTATTCTTTATTGCATTTTGTGCAGTTTTCCGCCTACCAGTCTCTCGGTTGCAACTTATTCATTCTACAGATCACTTCTGTCGATTGTCACAAGCTTCTTATTTCCAACCATCACTATAAAAACCTTTGTTAACATTCTAGTAATTATGAATCAAGTGATAATTATCAGCGCCTAATGATCAAAATAATAAAAAAGCATTCACTTCTTACAATTCCCTCCTCACTACCCGCAGCGGATGTATAAAGAAAAGAAATATTTTCAATTCTTCCTCTGTAAATGGCGTTTTCATTGTTTACGTCTGGTTCCCACAGAGTTCACCATTTTTTTCGTAGCTCTTCAGTTACCGTTCACTGATCATGAATAACATCTCAGAAAATGCCACTACTACCTCTCTAAAATATCTTTATTATTATTTTTTTAAATTTTGTTTTCATTCTAGAGGTTATCGTCCTTATAAAGGTGTTTTTAAAGTTGTGAATAAATTGAGTATAAACAGGATCGTATTCGGATAATTATGAATGTTATCGTTTTCTATTTGGTTAAACAATTCTTAGAAGAAAATAATAGTTGAAAATTGTTGTTTAATGGAGAGCAGAATCATTATCATTCAACACATGAGAATCCGCTGTGCGGCCATGATCACGGACTCGCGGCCGGTGTGTCATGAGTTCGAATCCTTACAAGCCACTGAGGACTCTTCGTATAGAGAGGCCGATACGCGTCAAATCTGTCGTGGCTCAAAGTCAACCCAATGGCATGGCGTGGAAGTTCGAAGAAGGAGTGTCAGCTCAGGTGTCGTGTTCGTCACTTTAGCATGGTTCAAAATTTCGAGGTTTGTCGGCAGTAATGCTCGTGTTACATAATACTCTGTGACGTAAGTAAGCCTTCACTCACGAGAATCTGCTGTTAAATAACTGTTGCTGAAAAAAATTATGTTCTATCCTTTTAAGAATGTTACCAGTAAAATAAATCAATTAGAAATTAAAAATTAGCTTCTAAATTTGGGGAGTAAAATTATGGCAAGAAACATTTAAATCGCAAATCACTTTAACTCAGTGATTATCAAACTTTCAGTGTTTGCGACCCAATATTCATTCATAATTTTCTTACCCTCCTCCCCCTTCACACTATAACTATGTATTGAATTCAATAATAATATACTTTGAAGCTAAAACTACAACAAGATTTTAACCACTTAAGTGCCACCGGGGTACATAAACGTGGTGGCACACCACGTTTATATACACCAGTTATATTTTTATATATATTATATTTCAAAGCCTTAATTGCCCTGGACGTATATATATGTCTTTCCGAAGTACAATCTTTTCTGTGTGTTGCTATCCATAAAATTATTCGGAAGGCTTTGGAATGCAATAAAAAGACTTTGACAGAGGTTTTGTGACAGATTTACTTATTTCAGAGGATTTGCTTATTTATTCTCTTTCTACCCCACCCCCTTCTCAATGCCCCACAAACGCTCGCCTACGTGTCAAACGGGGGCATTGGGGAGGGAATCGTGTAAATTTTAATCGTCATTTAAAGAATTAATTATAAACCAGACAAATTATCAAGGTAAGAGTTAATTCTTGTTTTTAATCTCATATATGACAAGCCCATGGGGTCACTGATAATTATCAAACTTTTGTTCTTAGTATTGTTAAATTAATTATAAAATACATTACGCGGTACTGATATATTTAGTGTGTATTATATCAGTGTAAATGTGTAATTTATTTTTTATTATCAGAATGTATTTTGTTTGTTTACTTTCAGTAAATTTATAATTTTTTAAATAACCTTTTGACTTCGACTTTTCAAAATGCTCGCGCCCCCTTGTAGGTTTATCACGCCCTCCTATGGATGTGCGCCCCACAGTTTGATGAATGCTGTCTTAACTTAAGAAGGAAAATAAGGTATAGAAAAGTATTCCAGATTTTACAGCCCGCCGTGTAGGGGGTGGGTCACAGATGCGCCCAAAATAAGTCGGGGCTCAGTCTTCACATTAGTGTGATGTGGAAGTAAGAAGAATGATGTACCAGCTCAGGTGTCCTCTTCACATGACCGTGGTTCAAAATTACGAGGTCCTTCACAATGTGAACAATTGGGATTAAAAAAATGTTTGATTTTAAAAATTGCTTTGAGTTCTCAATCGACCAGTCTTCTTGTACTCAGAAGCGTATTGTCAAAAATTCTGTTTTATTACTAATGATTTTTTTCAAATTTAGATTACATATTCATTTAAAAGCGATAAATAAATACATTCGATGGAATAATAAACAAGAAACTGTTTAACTTGTTGTATTTTTTATCCAAAATCTTTTTGAAAATCTTCACATAATTGAAAATCAATAAATAAACCGTAAAAAAAAAATGTAAATTTTTTTTCAAAAACATAAGATAAAAGTAAATAAGTAATAACTTCTTTTTCCAATTTCTCATTTTATTAAATTTACCATAAATATAGTAAGTTTTA
This sequence comes from Trichonephila inaurata madagascariensis, assembly GCA_019973955.1. Taxonomy (NCBI): domain Eukaryota; kingdom Metazoa; phylum Arthropoda; class Arachnida; order Araneae; family Nephilidae; genus Trichonephila; species Trichonephila inaurata. The sequence goes on along the minus strand of BMAV01027223.1, from coordinate 123,210 downwards.
CTAGAATTTATAAAAGGCAGTAAAAAAAAATTTTGGATTCATGCTACATTTTTAAAATGAAAAAGTCAACCATGAAAGTCTTGAAGACTACTAGATAGTGAACTCACAATTTTTATTTGTGTTTGTATAAATTTGAACTTGCCTTTATTATTCTTTGAATACATGTAAAATAAGTTGATGCAACATGCGGGACAGGAAAATGCATAAATTTATTTTAATTTACTCATAAAAAATTTCAAGATAAATATGACCTTACAAGCAAACTCTTTATACTCCAATGTAAGGTTACAAAACATTCTCGCGGTAAATATTTATGCATTTTTCTTATATGGCTCCGTGAAATCATATTCCATGTTAAAAATTCGTTTGAATTGCTTATTCGAACAATTTCAAATTAACTTATTCTAAAGTTCATTATAACAAATTTATTAATTTAAATTGTATCCTCAAGATCAATTAAATCTTTTAGCAGTTAGTAACGATTTGGTTAAGGTCATTTTCATTAAAACTCTTAACCATATTTCATAACTTAAAAAAAGATTGTCTATCCACTGAAATCAAAAGACATGAAAATCGTTGCTATTAAAATGCTAAGATCCCTGTGTGACTATCGTTAAGTTTAACAACTTAACTCTCTGCCAAGGTCATTAGATTTGTTGCCAAGATCATCATTTAAGCAGTAATTTCAGAATTGGATTGATTAAATGATTACCTTAAATGTCCCAAAGCTTCAAATTGGGAGTAATATTTTAGCCAATAAGGGGCTATTGTTTTAACTACCAATAAATTGCTGTACCTTAACACTTTTTGAATTAAAGTTATACAACAAGAGTAAAAGTAATACTCGTGTAAAGATTAATACCTGCATGTTGGCATCACTGCTCGTCAGCTCGTTCAGTAATATACATATATATATATATGTATATATGAGAAAAGGGGCTGTTTAGACCTACAGACTTGAAATTCTTGTTTAGAGATATGCTAAGATAGGTTGTCAGGAAATCGACTTCCGTAAGGCGATTTATTGGGGGCGCGTGTACGATAAATATATTTCCGGTTTTATTTTTTGTTCTTTTTAGATTAAGAGGCGAGGAGTATAACCTGTAGGAATGTTTTTTTAAAAAAAATAGAACTAAAATTTTGATCTGTCATCAACATTAGTTTTGATATGCTCTTATATTTAAATACCAAAAGCATTATGCTTAAAATAATGAAGACTCGAACTCAGGCAAATTTATTATCATCATATTTAAAAATATTTCCCGAATCCTAGTTTTTTCGAGAATTTTTATTCTTGAAAAATATATAAAAAGTAAGAGTAACTGGAAAATATTTAATCGAATTACTCTTACATAAAATGAAAATATGAGTACGTAAAATCCTTGTCATTTTTGTGTATGCAGGGCATGCTCTAGCAGTTTTGCCGCCCCGGACAAAAATGGAAAATACCACCCCTCTGTCTAAAGCAAAAAAATTATAATTAAAAAAGAATAATTGTTCACATAGAAAAAAACACCTATAAAACTTGAATAATTCTTGCGAACTAAAAGGTTGCATAACAATTATATATATTATTTTAAGTCTTACAAGATACAAAATAATTCGACATTAAGAACATAATTACCTGTTATTATTTGAAACGAGTAAAATGTAAGAGAAGGAATCACCCATTTTAGTAGGGCAATTCCTTCTAAAAAGAGTCTACTGATGGTGGGGATCATAAACGTTTATTGTAACTTACAGTAACTACACTCAAGACTAAAATAAAACATCTCATGTGGCTCTTTATCTCCCCCAAACTCGAATTACTCCTGTCCCCTTTTGGATAGCCGACACCGGACATCCTATGGGTAAAAGAATGTCCATTGTTACCCTACTCCGGGATGGGAAGAAAGTTACTAGTGTAAACATATTAAATTTCTTGATTTAACATATACTCTCGCCTCGAATCCTTCAAGTTGCAACAGAAAAGAAAACTGACATTAAACATACGTAGTACAAAGTAAGAAAATAAAATATGTTAAATGAAATACCAAATTCCCACCCAAGAATATTTCAGAAAATATATAAAAAATTTTGTATGAAAAAAAAAAATTCTGAAATTTGATTCAAATGCCACCCTTAAAATTTGCCGCCCCGGGAATTGGTCCAGTTTGTCCAGTTCTAGAGCCGTCCCTGGTGTATGCTTATGGCGTAAATGTCTTCAGTCAATAAAGGGTTAAAAACAATAATTG
>BMAV01027223.1:96370-109566 GCA_019973955.1 Trichonephila inaurata madagascariensis | reverse complement strand
TCCAAATTATTCTCTTCCATCTTCGGCCCCAACTAAAAGTAGTTTATGTTTTTATATACTAAATTATACCCCATCTTACGCTGTTATCAATCACTCAGTCCCACCTATCACGTAAGTTAGGGGTATTATTGTAAATCTATAAGCCAGAAATCGGTTGAAAGTTCTTAAAAACGTACCTATCTCTTCTCTGAATTAAGTTTCAGCAATAAAATCATTTATCTGGGTTTATTTCTGAAAGTCAAGGAACGAAGACAATCTGTGAAAAAATCACACGTGTGGAACGAAAAAAATTCATTTAAATATTTCCGTTGTTATAGGTTTTTAATCATAGTTTATTTTATCTCCCTACAGGAATTTGATAAACATTTCTGATTTTTTTTGCTCTAAGTCGTGGCAACCCTTTACTGAAGCGTGATGAAACAAAGCATGCATGCCACGTTTAATCATGAGGGATGAAATTCCCGCCATTCTGGTTATGTTTGTATGAGGATTTTGAAAAATAAATTCAAACTGTGTTCATGACCTTTATAGCAAAACAACTTTCTTTGCACTTGACTGACTGGAAATAATTATTTTAATTTCACATCTTCGTTTCCATAAACAAACTTGCAAGATAATTGGAGAAATCATTTAAAATTATTTATAGTTATTTTTCTGCGTATCCGTTTGTATTATTTCTTATTAGTAAGTAATATTTACAAAAATGAGAAAAAAGATTATCAACCGGCGTGTTTCTTCGCAGTTCAAGGTTAAACTAACGAATTACAATGAAATACGTTTAAAGCGAAAATGCTTAAGATGAAATATCGGTTAATACGAAATAAAACAATGGTCTCGACAAACTACTATGTATTTTCACGCATTTTTTTCTCTTAACACGAAACGAAAGTTGCTTAACACGAAAAGATTTTTCTTCTGGGAATGAGCAAAATAAACAAAACACTAGCCGGATTGGATTATTATATTATCGGAAGAATTTATTACAGTAAATGATGATAATGTGTGTACAGTCCCAATTATGGCAGACGAAGACATTTTGGAGTTTGTTCAAGGCTCAAAAAATATCATTGATGCACGATGAAAATGAAATGAATAATGCATCTCCTGTTCCCTCATCATCCGAAATGAGGAACTTCATGAAAAGTATGCGCAATTATTTAGACGCATATTCCAATGGTGAAATGAATAGCAAAATGGAGGATATCGAACAATTTATAGACAATTTGACGCTAAAAAAATGCGAAGAAAAATATCTGATTGTTTTTCCAAAAACTCAATAAGTGTTTTGTTTTTCAAAAAGTTTGAAAATTTTATATTAAATTGCATTAAGTTCTTGTGAATGTTTTTATTTCATTGATTTCTTTCAAATATAAGCATATATAAATATCTATGTAAATAAAATGTTCTCTAATAAATTTAATTTTGTTGAATATATGTTTTTTCTTTTTGCAATATCCTTTAACACGAAATTCTTTTAACACCAAAAAAATATTTCAGTCCCTTCAGTTTCGTGTTAAGCGATTTTCACTCTACATGTATAAAGATAGAGAGAAATAAGTATTTTTTATAGTGTAAAATATGTGCAGAAGGGTGCATCCTCCTTCCACACGAAACTAAATGTTTGAAGGGAAAAAAGTTCTTTGATTTAGTTAAACCTATACTTGAAAGCAAAATAAATGCTATAAATCGAATTATCTGTGAGTATTATAGAAGGAGCATGAAGTGTACTTCAGGAATAAGTAATGATTTTCAATCAGACAAAATGATGGGGGGCAGCGTTGGTATTCCAGATTTTATTGATATTTCAGTAAAGGCAGTTTTGAAATTTTATTTTGTATCATCATTCTGTATTCAGTGTTTTTCTAGTGATTCGTGACCCAAATCATTTTTTCATTGTAATTAATTTTTAGATGCTGCAAGTTTTTTATTGACTAATAAATCCTTTCTAGGTTTCAACAGCCGTCGTAGAACCCTACAACTCCGTTCTTACGACTCACACAACTCTAGAGCATTCTGACTGCGCCTTCATGGTAGACAACGAAGCTATATACGATATTTGCAGAAGAAATTTGGACATTGAAAGACCCACCTACACCAATCTCAACCGTCTGATTGGACAGATAGTGTCCTCCATAACAGCTTCTCTGAGATTCGACGGAGCCTTAAATGTAGATTTGACTGAATTTCAGACGAATCTTGTCCCATATCCTAGGTAAAAATTTTGACTTTACGTTGCTTTCTTCGATATCGGATTAGGATTTGTAGCATTGTTTGTCATATCTCATATAAAACCCTAATTCTCAAGGATATATATTACAAGGTAGGATTCAAAAGTTCCCGGACTGAGTCTATAACTCGAAAAATATTACCAATTAAATTACTGAAACACACCCTCCTTTGAAATAAAACGCTTGCGCAACAACACACTTTATTCATCGCTTGTGAAGGTCATTGAAACATTTCTGGAATCCATTTTTAGTCATATCCTTTAATTCAGCCAGCGATGCCCTTTTAATTTCATTTGCAAATTGGATTCGACGACTCTGAAAGCGACTTGCCAGTTCTAGAAATATCCTGAAGTCGCAGGGGGCGAAATCAGGGGAGTAAGGAGGATGTGGCAAAACAGTTGTTTTCGTCCCCCTCCCCCGAATCGCCGCAGAAACCTTTTCAATGCTATCAGCGGTGCTGGATGTCTGCGGACGTCCAGAGCGTTCGGCGTCTTCGACACTCTCCCTGCCTTCCCTGAAAAGTGGATGCCACTCAAAAACTTCCGTTCAAGATAATGTATCCCTGCTGTATATATGCTTCAACATTTCTTAAGTCTCCGTAGAACTTTTTACAAAATTTGATAATCATTATCTACAAACGTCATTTCTTTCAATCACCGGTTACTAAATGCATCCGGTTACAAAATACGACACCGTGGTGAGCCACCGACCATTTGATTTAGGACAAACCACTTTTAGAAAGGGGGAATAAAGCAGTAACACAGAAACGTTATCGTAATCCTTCTACTGCAAAAATTGTTACGTTATAAGCTCAGTTCGGGAACTTTTGAATCCTACCTCGTATATCTAAATATATCCGGTGAGCTTTTAATGAAGTTTTCGTTGGGATCAGGGGGGGGGGGCATATAGGAAGATGTTTCAGATATATTTTTTGTTAAAGGAAATTCAATGGTTATCTTTTTTAGTATATCGTGTATGAATACAAGAATTACATTCATAGCGCATTAAGATCTTCATATATTTTATTGCATCGTTTTAAGTTAAAAATTAATAAGTTTCATAAAACTGCTTAAAATATTTCTGGTTACAAAACAATTTCTATGCGCATGACATTATAATGTACCATTAATTTTACATCTAAATAAATAAAATGGATGAACAGTAACAAGCGTCCCTTACATTATGGTGAACAAATGTAAAACAAACATTTTTATCGACTAAGTGTGTGTTATATATGAAATATAAAAAATATACACTTGTTCGCCTGCTTATATATAATATTTGTCTGCATACACTTTAATCACAACATCATTACTTTGAATTTAAGGCAAATGATAAATTTTTCTGACAATCAACAGAAATAAACATTTCTTAAAACCGTCCGATTTCTTTTTAAAGCAGCATTAGGATAAATTGTTGAAATGATGAACTGAAACGCAATAGGCTAAATTAATTTGAATTCATATATATATAATCACGTAATAAATGTAACCAGTAAACATTTCAGTGCTCATTGTTGCTAACTTTTGCTTTTTACTGAAACTTTCTTTTAAAAAGTGCATAACTTAACAATAACGCACACAGATAAATAAAATGTACTTCATTTAAAAGTATTCATGTATAATATAATTTTTTTCTTAAATTTTAGAAAAACGTTCTAAAGAATAATATTTGAAAATATCTTTATAAAATTTATCAAATTTGATATTGTGCTTGGATTTTACAAAACTCCAAGAGAGTATATATATATACATTTTCAAGTAATAATAAGTACAATAAGTTCAAATCTAATATTAGTTTGGATTCGATCATGTATTTTTCCTTCAACCAGGTTTTATAAAGAAATAGCCTAACTATTTATTATAGTTAAAAAACAGGTTGCAGTCTTAATAATTTCGTGATATTTTTATCTTTACAAAAAATTAATCTTATAACGAATAATGTGCCTTCTTTTTAGTGTTTACTACATGTATTATATATGTCGACTAAAAATTACCACCATACAATTAGAATAATAATTCAACATGTGTTACAAAATTATTTCAGGATTCACTTCCCTCTCGCCACTTACGCTCCCGTCATCTCTGCTGAGAAAGCTTACCACGAGCAACTGACAGTGTCAGAAATCACAAACGCATGCTTCGAGCCAGCCAACCAGATGGTAAAATGCGACCCTCGCCATGGCAAGTACATGGCTGTCTGCCTATTGTACCGAGGAGATGTGGTGCCCAAGGACGTCAATGCGGCCATCGCCACCATCAAGACCAAGAGGACCATCCAGTTCGTCGATTGGTGCCCTACTGGATTCAAAGTAGGAATTGACAGAATAAGATTCTAAGGGCATGTGAAATATAGTTTGTTGAAATGATAATGTGATATGGATTTGATTAGATAATTTTATGTTTCAAGCATTTCTCACACAACTAATTTCTCGCCTTTACTAATCATGCCATATTTCTCGGTCCACCAAGTTTGAAATTCTACTATCTTGCACTTTTTGTGTTTTTGCTGAACTAGCCCTGTTAAATAACAGTTAAAAATCGTAAATATAACACAAATAAACTTTAAAATACAAGTTGTGCCAACAAAATTTACTATGCTAGGTGTAGACAAACTTCGCATCATTAGCAATTGTAGCTCACGACGTAACTAATACAAAATTTTAACAAACGAGAGTGCTCTCCACCGCTCCATGACAAATCACTCGCGTTTGATCGTAATACTTCACAATGAGCTTTGTTATTTTCAACTAAAATGCAAACCGTTTTGATTGATGGAGTGCCCAAAATATTGTGTCGCGTGCCAACAATGGCACACGTGCCATTGATTCGCCATCCCTGGCTTAGACCATCTTGATCTATTTGATGCCATGTTCTTCCATCGGTTAACTCCTAAGTCCTTCGACCACTTTTCTACTTCATCCACCTTGTTCTCGGTCTTCCTCTTTTACTTTTCCCTTTGGAGTTTGGAAAGTCATTTTCTTAACAGGAGTTTCATCGCTTTATCGAAATACATGTCCCAGCCACTTTATTCGAGAAGCCTTGATCCCTTTGACTATGTTGGGATCTTTGTATTTCGATTGGAGTTCAAGTTTGTATCGTATTCTCCAGATTTCGTTTTCTCTACTACACCAAAAAATTTTCATAAGATTTTTCTCTCGAATATTATCATTTTCTCTTCTTCTTCTTTGTTAATTGTCTATCAATGTTTTACTTATAATGTCTAATAAAAATTGACGTTGAAGTTTCGATGCTAGGGGTACCTCACATTAGCTGCATATTTATGGACAATGGTAGTTGCAACAATATTCAGATTCTGAACATGAGACGGTTCTCGTGAACTTTTGAGATATCTCTTCGTCTTTCACTGCTAAGATTGTGTGTGGAATGCTTTTGACCACGCCTCTCCAAAAAGCACATTTCTCAATACTAATTGTCGAATGATCATAGCAGAAATCATAATTTCATCTATTGGTACCCAAGCATCCCGTCTGTGAATAGAAATTACACCTATAGTCTCAAGAGATGTGGTGTAGGTGCGTTTGAGACATCTGGAGTTAGACTTCCGTCGAATCAAGTCTGATTTTTCCTACAAAATTTGTGTGCAGGAATGACATCCGATCTTCTCCATTCAGCTGCATGTTTGCCGGCTCTTATATTATGAAGGGCACCGCACAAGAAATCCGTTTCTTAAGTGCATTATACACGTGCTTTAATTATGCATGATAATGCATTTATTTTAAAAACTAAAAATTATTAAAAGAATTATTGTTATAAGAATCTTATTTTTAACAATGAACAAAGAGTTAAATCAAATATAACTTTAAGATGTATTAACTCTTTCATTTTTGAAATTATTAATTTTTATCTTAAATGAATGCTCATAAAATATAAGGCAACAAAGAAATTTTAATTTATTTTGGTAACTAAGACTTTATATTAGTTTCTTTTTTGGAAACAATTATAAAATATAATGAATCGAAAACATTTTTTGATAGATCATTTCAAAATTTCGCGTGATCATTTATTATTCCATTAAAAATATATGTATTCTTAATTTTTTTAAGTAGAAAATTTTTCAATAAATTGTTATAAAACAATACATTATAAACTACATGTTTTGTATATAATTTTTTAGGTGGAAAAAGTTTTCTAACACTTCCCTATATTAAGTTTTTGCCTACTGGAACTACTTGCAATTATTTATGGAGTGAATTGAATTTTGCATTAAAAAAACCTAAACATTTATTTTATTGAATTCTTTTATAGGTGGGCATAAATTATCAGCCTCCCACAGTGGTCCCAGGTGGAGATTTGGCCAAAGTCCAGAGAGCAGTGTGCATGTTGTCTAACACGACGGCAATTGCAGAAGCATGGGCCCGACTGGACCATAAATTTGATTTGATGTACGCCAAGAGGGCCTTTGTCCACTGGTACGTTGGCGAAGGTATGGAGGAAGGTGAGTTTGCCGAAGCCAGAGAAGATTTGGCGGCTTTGGAGAAAGATTATGAAGAAGTTGGCGTAGATTCCATGGAAGGCGATGAAGATATGGCAGGAGACGAATATTAAATGCAGGACGATAAATATTCGCGAATGAAGCATTTCTAAGCTCTTCTCTTTCTCTATGAGCTTTTTTACTTCGCTGTCCGTTTATGCTCTTTTATACATACTGTACTTTCTTTGAATGATAATCGAAGAAATTTTTGTACGCTTCTGTCTATTGTTTTTTAGCCATATCACTTTTGTTCTATTATGTATGCACATTTATGACTTGCATAGAACTTCGGTATTCGATAGTAAACAAATATATAAAAAAAGTGACTGGTTTCAGAAGGGTTTTGAATATGAGCTTTATGAAATATTGTGTTCTTCAAAATGAGATTAAAATTTTATCCCTCAATTGAAATATTATTTGTTATATACTTCTAGAGCAAATCAGTATTAAAATGGCCATTTGTCTGGGAAAGAGGGTTTTTTTGTATTAGAGTTTATTTGTAATTTCTGAAGCAAACAAATTTTGTTCAACCACCGATTTCACACAATTTCTATGACTTACACTCATATATTTGTTCGAAGCACAAAACTGCATTAGAATCAATCATTCAATCAGTTTGGCAGTAAATTTTGTGTAGGGCTTTCAAAAGATGTATTAGCACTCAAATGTAGTTAGATCTCAATGTCAAAACAAAAGAAATCAAGGCTTTAACTGTGATTTCAAGTGTAAAGCATGTATGTTAATGTTTCGTTTTTGCACTTTGTATCAGCACTTACACGTAAGCAGATTATAAACTTTTATACGTTAAATAGTGCCGTCTATATGCAAAAAAATTAAGCTTTTTATTTAACATGTGTGTATGTCTGCATATTCTATTTCTTGTAGCGTCAGCTCTGTAGGAGAAGTTACAAAAAAATATTGAATATGGTGATGTTTTTTTTGTTGAAGAATTTCCTTGATCATGGGGGGGGGGAACAGATATACTTTACTAGTGTAATTTATACCTATAGAGCCCTAAAAATATCTGCAGTCAATTTGATAGAAATAGTTTTACAGTATAATGACTTGTAGTTCACTAAATTTTAAATATGTACGACTCGCGGAGAGAGCAGGGAATATCTCCAAAATTTTCTGTAAGATGCAACGGGCCGATATGTTAATATCAATTTGATTTCTTTGATATTTTTTTTAAAAAAAGAATGGCAATATTTACCTTTAATTTTCTGTGTTTGCATTATGAATTATTCCAGCTTCTGTATTTTCTTATTTTTAGCAAGACACTGTGATAGAAAAAAAATGTGAATCTTTTTTTCCAATAAACTTTTTTTGAACAATTTAGAAAAGTGTTTGTTATTTATTTATGTAATGATTTTACTTCTTTTATTTTCTCTTTATTGAATTCTAAATAAAGCATGTAATCGTTGTACTTCTAGAGAAAGAACACCAATCTTTATACTCTAACAAGATACAAGAAGAACTAAAATTCTCGAAGAAATTTTTCATTTTATTCGATTTTATACAAATAATATATATATATCACAGTTTGTCAAGTAGTTTTACAAATTGTTTTCACTCTAAGAATAAATACTTATTAACACTCATGTATACATTTCCTAAATGAACATTTAAAAATAAAACAGTTGAATGTTGAGTAAAATTCGTAATACTCATAAAATACTATGATTACATCTCACAAAAAATAACGCAAAATTTGAAACGATGAGATTTTTTTTTTTAAAAAAATTTATAAACGTACGATTTATATACTTACAGCGAATGCATTCGCAGCAAAATTCAAAACCCGAAATATTTTCCATCTTTTCTTAAAAAATTGTTATGTTATCACAGTTATCTTTCAATATAATTCAATGAAGTGAAAAAAAAATGAAAATATTTTCTCTCTCAACTAAACAACATAAATAGGTATTTTAAAAGACTATCATATTTCTTTTTGATTTCCGTTCGGTTGTAAAAATAAAATTAGTAATTAATTGTAAAAAACTGTTTAACGCACAAAAAAAATTAGGTTACGAATTAACTAAGTTTTTAGATAACATTTTACTAATTATGACTTACACAAGTGGAAATGTGACGTTGAAAAATACACTCATGTCTAGGGGAAGAAAAAAAAAAGGTTTATTCACATTTCACTCTATTACGGAAACGTTTTTGTTTAAGTTAAAATATGAAAGTTACTTATTAAATAAGAGAAATAACCATGTATTTAAAATATTCATCTAAAATCCTTTTTTCCCCCCCTCTTTTCTGTTACTTTTATAGCAGTAATTGAGATAAATTTAAGAGACCCGAGTATCTTCTTAAATACGTAATTAATTTTAATGGAAATCAAATTTTTTTGTTTGATATTTAAAGTACTTTATACTTCATAAGGGGAGAAAAGAAAGAGATGTTCTATCAATATCTCTATCTTTTCTGCAAATATCTCAGCTTTATAATTAAATCCAATTTGTGTGAAATTTGTACAAAATACTTTTTTCCTTCAAAAGAAACAAACAACAATTAAGTATTTAAGTGTCTAAAAAGTGTTATTGCGTATCATTGAAGATATCAACGTGTATTTGTTGGCGATAAAATTCATTGAGTTTCATTATTTGTTGTTTCTCTTTTTCAAGATCTTCCGCTACACTTCTCATCTTATTGGCCAACTCTGTTTTGGAACCTTCATCGTAATTTTTCGAGGTTTTCATAAATTGGTAGATGTCCAAAGCCACAAAAACTGCTCCCAAACTGGCCGTTATAACCTGAGTTGCACAGGATGCAATTTGGGCACTATTAGCAGCCGTACTCTGGAGAGCAGCTCCGCTTATACTTTTCAAAGTGTCAGGTCCTACAACGGCAAGTTCCTTTAAGCCCTGAAAAAAATAATTTAAATAGTAAGCTATATTTATTCTTTAAGACCCCAAAAATGCCATTGAATGGATCAATCGTGAAGAAAAGTTATACGTAAATGCGTAGTTTAAGTTATACCTAAATGCGTAGTTTAAGTTATACGTAAATGCGTAGTTTAAATTATACGTAAATGCGTAGTTTAAATTATACGTAAATAATCCGATCTTCCCACATTATCTACTTTTAGATTCGATGTACGAATCCAATTATGAAAAGGTGTCTCAGTAGGCAAGAAGGTAAAAAGTTCGTGAAACATGGTAGACAATTGAAAATTAAGCATATGTTAAAATTAATAACTATTCAAATTCTTGGAACTTTTAAGAGGATCCGGCACATTAATTTTTAAAAAATTATCGATTTTCACTTTTTTTATATTTTTTAAAAGTTCAAATATTTCTGTTTAAAATTATATATGATATGAGGAAGTACGATAATTAGAAGTATTTTTATTTATTTTTTAATTGAAGCTACGCCTAGAAGCACATCGAATAACCTCTGCTAGGAGCACCCGTGTTTCTCATTGCATATGTTTCTGATGAGCACAACTCCATATGATGGTCAAGTGGAAAAATTAGAGTGTATTGAGTTTATCTAAAAGTGTATGAGTGCACGATATGGTGTGTTAATAACATCACATGGTCAGTGATTCCAAGATCAACATTTGTGGAATCAAGGTATCCGACTACGTTCGGAACCGTGATTTTAAAAAAGCGCATAAATGGAAACTTTTCATGATATTTAGTGTCACATACATTAGAATACATGTATACAATTATTTTAAGGACATTTTGACAAAATAAATTATTTAAATACAATACTTCGGCGAAAAATTAACTTAGAATAACCTTTTTTCAAAATGTTCTCCTTTTGCGAAAAATGCTTCTATTATAATAATATTTTGCCTGTATATAGCTGAGACTTCTGTACAGAGGCTCAACTACGAGTTTTAAAAAATTCACATTGTTTTTTCAGAGTTACCACCCATTGAAATAATTATCAGTGTTTTTTTCTTAAAATTTCTCCCCTCTGTTGTCGTAAAACATGGATAAACCCATTTCTAAGTTATATATTTCAAAAATTCTAATTGAACCTCTGTACAGAAGTCTGAGCTATATACAGGCAAAATATTATTATAATAGAAGCATTTTTCTCAAAAGGAGAATATTTTGAAAATGGGCCATTCAATGTTCATTTTTTGTCAAAATATTGAGCGTAAATAATTTTTTATAGTAATACTATTCTAAAAATAATTTTATATAAATTTTCTAATCTAAGTGACACTATAAATATCATAAATATTATCCATTTATACGCTTTTGCAAAATCTCGGCTCTCCGAACGCGTAGTCGGGTACCTTAAAAACTCCTAAAATTAAGCATAAATATGGCTATTGCACAGTTCAATGTGAGTCATGTAGCAAAATTAATGATCTTAAAACATTGTGATGTTGAACCAAGTTATAATTGTGTGTCTTGCTTCTTAAAATTAGATTCACGTAGGATTTGTGTAGCCCACACAACGAAAGCATTTTGAGATCTCAAAAAAGGCAAAATTGTTAAAAATAATGGGGGAAAAAAAAGAAATTAGAAGAGATTCTTTTGTAGGCACAGAGGCTAAATAAATGCTTCATATGCTTCTGAAAAGTGCTAAAAATAAGTAAATGCTCAATAAATCACAAACTTTTACTTTAAAGCCTGTTTTCTCGAAATGTAATATTTTTCTCTTTATATACTTTTTTCTCAAAAACTACATGTTATATAATTCTAAAATTTTCAGTGAGCATACTTTAAACATGTTTACATATTTTAATGGAGGAAATTAGATACATCTGGCAAACTGTTTGAGATAAGGCTCTTTTGAACTAAATTTTAAGGAAAAAAATTGGATATATTTTTAAAAATTTATAATTACTTTAATTTTTAACGAAAAGACAAAACCCTTTGTTTAAGTTTTGTTGATAGTACACATAACCTACTGTAAAAGTTTTATGCATGAGAAGTAAGTAACTTCTGAGAAAAACGTAAACTTACGCAATTTAACATGCGCTCCTATGGATATTCCGGATCCCCTCTAAAATATTGAATCATTAATTTTGGAATTTTATATCGCAAGAAATCTGTTGTTTTCTTATGGTTTCCATGTAGTAGTTTTTGGTATTTATTCTCGTTGTTCGTTTTATAACTCAACAATTGTTCCATTTACTGAGTTATATGTATATATATGCAAACAAAAGAAGATAACGATAAAAAAGACTTTACCTTTTTCACAATTCTCCTATTTCTATTGCAGCGTTGAAATTAAAAGTAAAATAAAAATTAGATCCAAAAAAGCTATAGTTAATTAAATCATTAGAAATGGTAGAAAATTCTAAAATAATTACCTGAAAGAAACCAGACGAAGAAGAAAGCGTCGATGACAAACTTGGCGCTTCACCGAACAAATCATCAGTCTTTTTCAACTGGCGCAAAAATTCGTGATCTTCCGGATACAGGCTTTTGACGAGAATCAAAATATCTTCCAATGAATTGGCTCCGTCCTTCATGTGAGCAAACCGTTTCTTCATCTCATCACAACAAGAAGATGATCTCAAAACCTTTTCTAAGTCCTCCAGCAATGTGTCGTTCTTGAGTTCGGATAGAATGCCTATGACTTCTTGTTCATGTAACAGTACTTCTTTAAAGGCCGCGCTTAATGCATTTGTGTAAAAGGCATCGGTTTCTAGAACCTTTGAGGCCTTTTCAGTTAAGTCTTTCGTGAGATAAACTTCAGCAATACTTGCTCCAAGTGTCGTTGCTGAACCGGCTACAGTACCAACTAATCCACCAGCAGAGAGAGCCAAAGATAGACCACCTGGATTGTTAAAACATTATAAAATCATAAAAACAATATTATAGTGTCTATACCAGTGCTTCTCAATCTTTCATTGTTGGCGACCCAATTTTCAATTATAATTTTGATGCCCCCCCCTTCATACAATAATAATAATACTTTGACGCTAAAGCTACAATACAACTTTAACAATAAACTGTACAAATTATCTAGACACATATTAGATTGTGCAAACAATTTTGTATGTGACAAGCCAATGGTGTCATTACTAATTATTCACCTTAATTTAATTTTGATGAAATAATGATCAAATACATAGTGCAGTACTGATACATTTACAACTAAACTATATTATTGTATAAATGTGCATTGTTTATTATCTCAGAATGTATTTTGCTCTAATTCCTTTCATTAAATTAATATTTTTTAATTATTTTTTCGACTTTTTGATAATGCTAGCGCCCCCTAGTAGGATTATCACGCCCCTTTAGGGGGCGTGCCCCACAGTTTGAGAAACGCTGGTCTACACATTAATGGGATGCAAAAATTAATTAATGGAAATGTTAATTATTTAACAATTATTGTTTATATATAAATTTTATCAGACAGAAATGATAAAAAAAGATTAACAAATATATTTACGAAGTAATATAAAATAATATCTTTGTTAATTTCCATTTTAATCATTTTAAATTAGTTTGCGGTGTTATAATAATTTTCAATGTTATCCCAATA
>BMAV01027223.1:66679-90841 GCA_019973955.1 Trichonephila inaurata madagascariensis | reverse complement strand
CCCTCATGATCTTATTTCAAACTCCTCTACCTTTTCTTACTTTTTCTTCCAAGTGGTTATTTAAAACTTCCTTTCAATAACCGCACGCAGTTATCTTAGAGGTAACGTGTAACGGACTTAAAAATATTATTCTCTTAATCCTTGTTATTAAAAAATATATCCCTTCTCTCCTCGTTCCATCAAGATGCGGCAGACGGTTGAAAGACGGGCTTTGCTGTCATGGAGATGTGACGTCATTTTCTCTTCGTTTTCCTACGAAGGCGAAACAGAAACTAAATCAACTGGGAGAGTGGTTTCCACCCACCCCTCCACCAGCGTTATTGCGCTGCATTTAATGTGGACTGCTTTTTATTTTTATGTAACTTCAACAAATTGTTCTCTGTTCAATTTATTATGATGAGTGGATAATAGAGCTATCTCTAAGGTTCCACGTAAATGTATAACCGTTACCGTTACCGTTATACCAATATTAAAAATTTGAACTTATGATTCGTCTTATAAAATAAAATACATTAAAAAGTTAATAGAAAATTATTCTGTTTTTAAATGGAATATACAATAAGACTATTTATACAACTACACAAGTTGTAATACATTTTAAATATACCCCCTTTTCTTTTTTGTATATATTTTTGCCTTGTTTCTTTAATGAAAATTTAACTGTTCAATACTCGTCAATATGCTCTGTTCCTGTTACATTGTGGTCACTTGACCCAAATGTAATCACGCGTTCCAATCAATCAATTCAGGTGCTTCCTTGTTGCCAGCTTTAACAAGTAATATAAAAAAATGTTTTAAAGTCAGTTCCTACTTAGGTCAACAAAGAAAAATTTTATTTTAGTTACTTTTTATTAAATAATTACAATTAATATAAATATGTATATACATAGGACAGAATCACAATATTAAGTGGTAAAACACCTTTTAAATTAACATTAAAAACTTTTTAAACACATTAAATTTTTAATTACATTTTTTTAATAAAAATTGTATATAATAGGTAAGAATTTGTCTTAAAACCAGTGTAAAAGGAATGCTGACGTCTAACTAGTATATGATTATTCAGGTTAAGTTAAATCTTCACGAATTTAACAAAAGCTATTTTATTCAATGGTGCTGCCTTCTAGAGGAATAATACCAACTTAAATAAAATCTCTTAAACTATAATTAATTAATTAAATTAAATTATAATGAATTAATATTTGAAAAATCTGTATTAACATCAAGTGTCATCCACTCCAAGTTTAAGAAAATGTATTTGAACTTGAGTAGAGGAATAAAAAGTATTTTATTAACGATTGCAAATTTGAACGAGATATGTCATATATGTAGGGAGAGTGTGAACTAATAATAGAAATTGAAAAAAAAAAAAGACATGACCAAGGAAGCTCTTTACTTAACTACCGAAAAACCATGTCTGTTAACTTTAGAACCTAACCCTTGTAATTTGATTAAAAATATAACATTTATAGCAATTTGATTATGCCTTTCTATTTTACTTTAAGAACGAGATGAGAGGGTAAAGTTTATGAACTAAGTTCGTTGCCGATTACCTTTAAAAAATCCATATAAACATACATAAACAGAAAAAAGTGCATTTGATTTAAAAATATTTATATTATACACTAAAATAAATTAATAAATAAAAAAAAAATAGTGTTTTTTTTAAAACAATTTTGGAAGAATATTAATACTAGTGATTGAATGTTAAATTTAAAACTATACAGAATTTGCACGTTCAAATTGGGTTTTAGTTTTGACTGCATGATTTGATAGATGATTGTATTTTTCATGTTGAAAAAACGATTTCATTCATCAAACTGAATAGTGGCTGTTAAAAATTATAGATAAAGATAAATTAGGACATTTCAATCAAATTAAGTTATTAATTAATTCAGCCTACAATAAAAAAAATCTATGGTTAGATATAAACATCTGACATTCAATGTGTACAAATAAGGGACAAGAAAAAAATTTCAATTATTACTATCAACTAGTTAAATCCAGATTGAACAATAGAGTAAACCGTAATAATTCATTTAGTTAAATTTATATAGTTTTCAAATTTTAAAAATTCAAATAAATTGGTAGCAATTATGTGAAATACGATAAGAATGCTTTATTTTAAAATTAGTGAAATACAATGCCTTTTGAAAAAATATCAGCAACAAGAAGTTTGCACAAAGAAACATAATGGCAATTCGTATTTTTTTCACATGGATAACTATGGTCAGATTATTTCATACATTTTTCAAACTTCTTTCACCATGGTCTTAAGCATAATACTGTCTATGACTAAAATTTTATCACAGCTCCAACATTAAGTAATTCTAAATTGAAATTTTAAAGAAATACATTTTTATTTTCAAGTGATTATTTCAAGTTAGCAGCACATATATAAAACATAATTGAAAGGGATTGAATCATTTACTGATACGGATTAAAATACTTTTGTTATTCGGAGATCCTCTTGCCACCTTAAGCAACCCTTTTGATTGCTGTATCTTACACTTTTCTGATTTTACTCAGATTACAGACTTGAATAGATAATTTGATTTCGGAAAACAAACGTTACACGTAAAGCTATAAATTACATTACGTGACATGCGATAAAAAAAACATCCTTATTTCAAATAAGAGTGAACTGATGTTAGGTTTGAAATGATGCTATTAGAAACTACTTACAGTTTTTAGATCAGATTTAGAAAAGTTTTATCTCTCTAATTGTATGGTTTTAATCTCATGTACTGCGATACAGAGTACTTTCTGAGAACGAGCTATTCGATACAATAGCAGAGATTAAATACACTGTATATTGAACGGAAAATTGCGTGAGGAATTTTTCTCTAATCCTATTACATTTATATTCTTTGCAGTTACCATGCATAAGATTGATGGTAATTCTTCATACACAAACATTTATCAAAGTTTTAAAACATTATTTGAATCTGAAACACTTTTTACCACGACTGAAAATGTTACACAGTTCAAGAAATGAAGAAGAATAACTTTAAATCATCTCCACCCCTGTTCAAAATTCAAATCGGATTGTCATATCAAATACCTGACTGACCTGATTTAAATGTACTGGATCTCGATCTTTTAATGCAATACAGTCGTTGCAACCTCAGATACCCACAAAGAACATTGACAACTTAGTTGATGCTGTTGAAGTCGTTTTTCAAAATATATAAGAGGAAAAGCTTGACAATCAGTTTTTAACTTTTCAAACATGCATGGAAAATATTATAATGATAGGTGGTGGAAAGTCGTACAAAATAACTCATCTCAAGAAGGAAAAACATCGTCGTCAAAATCTTCCAGGAAACCTGGCATGTAATCTCGAAACTTTATTATGTGCAAGGAATTCCTTAAATATCAATTAAAATTGTTCTATTTGTGATTAAAATTATCACATTATATAGTATTTTCATTCTATTTCTTTACTCTCTGAAATTATAGCATTTATTTTGGAATACATTTTTTGAAGAAAATTTACAGAATTCGCACGCTTTTGAGGCACACCCCATTCTGTAAAGACTTTACCACCAGTATACCAAAAAGACCCTATTCTCGCTAATGAATTCATAATTCATTAGCTAGAAGATGATTTTATGTGATTACTGGTGGAGTAGTCCTTACAAAATGGGGCTGCTTGTGCTTTTTTTAATTAATTAATTTGCAAAACTGCTCATGCTCCACATTGCTTAACCTGAGTCTTACAGATGTAAGTGGTATAACAGCACTATATAATTTAAAACAACATTAAAAATACATAAAAGAAACAAATATAAAATAAAAAAGGGGAAATACACAAATATAAAGAGGGGAAGGTATCATTAAAACTTTAAAAATCTATGCAGTAAACAAAATTTCGAATGACACACATTAAGGCTTTCAGTACAATTGACCAATAAAGACAAAACAGATGGCCAGAAAATACCTAAACGTTTCAACTCCTTTTTAAAATTTTCTCTTTTACAAAAATATAGGTTAAAATACAACAAGACATGTTCCACAGTTTTGGCATGCTGACCTCAAGAAGAAATATCACTACCAATTAAATTAAACCTAGACAAATAGCTCTTAAAATTTCCATGTCCTGTAAGAATCTGGGATAACTTAAAATCAGTAAAAAATTTCTTACATTTTAGCCGTTGATAAATTATCAGAAAAAACTTTTCAGTTCACAAAACTTTAGGTGAGGCCAAGAATTCGGTGGTCTAGGCCGAAACAGGTCCTTACCAAACTAAATGCTTCCAGTGGGACAAGGGCACAGACATGGAAAAGGCCATATCTTGGCAAGTTGCCTCTTTTATTAACTGGTCCACTCTTTTTTTAAACTAATTTGTTACTTATTTAAGGAGGGAAGGAGAGAATATTTGTTAAGTAAATGTTGGTGAGTGATACCATAACACTCTGAAATCTCTGAAAAATGTTTAAACAAAATCATAAAATCATCAATATCAATAATAATACAAAAGTATTTAAATGTAGCTACTAATTTGGCAAAAAGTGCGTAAATGCCTAACTTTTATATATTTTATGTGCCATCAGTCTGTTCACGCTCCTTGTGTAGCATTGTGGTGAGCTTACAGAAATTCTATAAAATATATTTTTTAAAAAAATAATGAATTAATTACCACTCATAGGCGCAAGTATAAGTCCCCCAATACCAGCAGCACCCCCAGCGATACTGGATGATATACCGGTGAGAGTCGCTAAATTGACATTGTGATGATGCTTGTCAATTTTTTCTGCCACCTTATGAAGAGTTGTCAAGACCTCTTCTCTACTTTTACACCACACATCTGATAAAGTAATGAAAGTTTTCTTTGCTTGGTGGACACCTATAAGAGCCGTTTGTAGACGGGTGTTGAATTCTTGGATTTGTACTTTCAACTCGTCTTTCGTTTTCTGTTTGCTTTTGACGACTCCCATTTCGATTTCTTAGCTGTTAAACAAACAAATACATTTTCAACTAAGATATTTCAACATTAAATAGCATTTTATTACAAATTTCTTAGGATCTTCATTTTTTTTGTTTTTGGTTTTGTTATGTGAAACATTTAATTTCTTCCATACTAACAGGTTTTTTTTGCTGTACACATTATAGTAAATGAAAGTATTTAGTGGATTACCTGTACGAAACTTTATGAGCATAACTATCTTTTCTAAAATTATTGTAAGTTTTTTTCCATTAAAATTTCCATTGTTAAAAAAAACAGATAATGTGTGTTGAATTCTGGAACTACTCACTACTTTCAAATATATTTTTATGTTGATAGAACAGTTTGATTATAATTACTTCTTCACACAAAAATAAAAAACTTCCTTGTTAATTTATAATGAGGTCTTCGTTTCAATTTAAGTAATCAGTGTTAATGCGTAATACAAAAATAAGTTATATCATAATTCATAAGTGTTTTCATAAAAAGTAGTCAATTCTTTCGTGAATTCCATTCAAATTAAGAAATACTTCTGACAACAAAATGTAGTACTTTCACACAAATTTTATATTTATAACAATAAGCTTTATAAAATCTACTTCAGCAGGAAACAAATTCACAAACGTTCCCTGAAATCAAATTTCTTTTAGAATACTCAAGAACATTTAATTTTTTAAATTGATTAAACATTAAACATACTTTACACACAACACACAGTCATGCTATAAATTTACCAGTGCATATTTTATACAACGAATACTTATAATAATAATTAAAAAGTTAAGCAAAAAACTGTTACATGAAACATTAAATTGAGGACAACTTACAGAACATCAGAGCATAGTTTTCGCCGAAAAGAATATTATTATACTGTTAACATATCAATATTAACTTTTTTAAGGCACGAGTAAAGATTCAAAAATATTTGAATCACTTTAGAGTCACTCACCATGCAACATCTAAAATTTTATCAGTTATTTTGTATTCTATATTTCATAAAACTTGTTACAGTTGTTACTGTTATTTTGTTACAGACTATAATAACTAACGTACGTGATTTTAGTATCAATTCTTTTGTTTGTAACATCTCACGAAATTGTAACTTCGTAAGATATTTCTAAATGGATTTCAACAATTCTCTCATTATTACATCATCAATGGATGAAACAAAAGGATAATAATTCATTACATATTGATGAAAATATACACTATTATTTTCATTCTCAGACACAATAAATTGTCATTTATTTTTTCTTTAAAAAATATATTTCCTTTAGTAAATAAGACATGTTCTAAAAGATTTGAATCAGGGAAGTACAAGCTAACCCAAGACAAAATTAATACTTATAATTAATTCCCAATTTCTCAAATTATGAGTCTTATTGAGCGGAAAAGCACTTACCTTATCGTTAACTCTCTTTGTGCATTCTTTACGCAACAGACTTGAGTCGAAGTTCTCAATGGCGATAGCTAGCATCTCTGCCAAGACACAGATGTCTCGGTTGTGGCTTTTTTACTCTGTGTTCTATTCGCTCTCCGCTGTTTTCAATGCTAATTTTAACGCACTGTGTTGAATGTCTTGCAGAAAGTATGACTGAGCGTAGACGTTCGACGTCATAAAATTGAGCTAAGAGGCCAACTGGTGTAAGTCACGTAGCACATTTTACATAGGTTTCTTCAGAGATGTTTTAGTTTCGAAATAAGATAAATTACTTTACAATTTAATATTACTGCATTCCTATTTGAAATTTTTCTGACGTTTTTGTAAGGAAAAAGGGTTCTGCAATTTAATATATTTTTTCTTAATTTTTTAAATTTGGTATTTTGTTGTATGTTATATTTTTTCTCATTCTAAAACTGATGAATTAAAAAAAACAGATTATTGAAACAATAACATGAAGAGCTTTTAAGGTATCCGTCTACGTTCGGAACCGTGATTTTGCAAAAGCGTATAAATGGATAATATTTATGATATTTAGTGTCACTTAAGCTAGAAAATGTATATAAAATTATTTTAAGAATAGTATTACAATAAAAATTTATTTAAGTACAATATTTTGACAAAAAATGAACATAGAATGACCCATTTTCAAAATATTCTCCTTTTGTGAAAAATGCTTCTATTATAATAATATTTTGCCTGTATATAGCTCAGACCTCTCTATAGAGACTCAACTAGAATTTTTGAAATATATAACTTAGAAGTGGGTTTATCTATGTTTTGCGACAACAGAGAGGAGAAATTATAAGAAAAAAACGCCGGTAATGATTTAAATTGGTTGTAACTCTGAAAATAATGTGAATTTTTCAAAAATCGTAGTTGAGCCTCTGTACAGAGGTCTGAGTTATATACAGGCAAAATATTATTATAATCGAAGCATTTTTCATTAAAAGAGAACATTTTGAAAAAAGGTTATTCTAAGTTAATTTTTTGCCAAAATAGTGTATTTAAATTATTTTTTTTTGTCAAAATGTCCTTAAAACAATTTTATACGTGTATTCTAATCTAAGTGACACTAAATATCACGAAAATTATCCATTTATGCACTTTTTTAAAATCACGGACCCGAACGTAATCGGATACCTTAAAGGGACTTTTATATCAAAAGAAAGGGTTTAATTTTTCTAATGTAGGATCAAAACGGGATACAGAATGAAGCATAAATTCATTTAAATGCGAAATATTTGGCACCTTCTGATTCACGATATTCTTTAACCCCTTGCGTGCAGTGTAACCACCAGTGGATACATGCTATGTATAGGGGAAAATCCCATTGTAACCTCGTGTGAATACATGGCTTATTTAAGTGTATAACCAGTGTAACCAGCACAGGAAACATTATAAGGTAGATTTTCTTTTATTGGAATTGTATAAAATTACAAAAGTTAAGTCACAAAATGTCTAGGTTGCAAAAATTTGAAAAAATAGGAAAATTAAAACTATAATTACAAATCTTTGTGAAATTGCTCGAAACCTTCCTTGAAACAAAAAGCTTTTCCACGTGCGTTTACATAAGGTATTCTCATTTTTGTTCCATTTCTTCATCTCAAATGGATAAATCCGTACTAGTGTCACCGTCGTATTCCTCGGTGTCTAGCAAATATTCTCATTCGGAATCGTTGAAATCCAAGGATGCTGAATGAGAATCAGTTGATGCCATATGGGTAAGAAAAAGTAAAACGCAAAGTTAATTATATAAACTTAAGAAAGCGAAATGAAACACGAACGAACGTGTGCCTTAGTCAACGCCAAAAGGAAAAATGAAATGTGCTTCAAGGTCAGTACCCCCCAGAAATCTGGGATTTCGGGGGATACTAGAAAGCGCAGTCTGTTACGCAAGGGGTTAATGTTATTTTAATTCCAAACAGTTGCTGAAATTCAACAAAATAATTATGCTATCTACAATAATATAAACGATATCATTACGCATAAATTTCATATTTATATACTTACGAAATATTTTTAGTCAACATGATGTGAAGCTTTCTGGTGTGAAGAACCCTTGCCTTTTCAGTAGAAGTTAGAAAATTTTTTTCTTCTTTTTTAACAATTGAATTGTTAATTTCGGTTCTTTGAATTTTGTAACACGAATTTGGTTGAAATATAGGAAGATAGTTTTCGTTAAACTGATGGTAATTTAATAAGCAATTTTAATAATTTGAGTTGTTTGAGAAAGTGAAATGCAAAATTCATAACATCACTTTAATTCACTGTCACTGTCAAATCACTTTATTTCCAAGCAGTTCGTTAGCAAAATCGTACTGTCCCCTGTATGGAGCTCGAAGCTACGGTAACGACAGGCGTAAAAATCTAGCTTCTTGCAGCGATGAATTTTGTGGGCCTTGTTTTGATGTTACTGTCGATCAGGCGGCATAAGTAAAAACAAATGTTTCAATTTTAGACGAAACTAATACTACGCAAAAAATCACATCCAAAGCCACTTTGCGCTAGCTGATAGTTTGTCAGAGTCACTTTTATTCTAAACTGAGCTGAGATTTTTTGTGTTTTTTGTTTTGCTTCTTAAGAAGTTTAGTGGGATACTAATCAAAAACTAATTGCTTTGGAGTCTAGAACATTTTTTTATTTAAAATGGAATGAGATCTTAGGCTCTATTGTAAATACTATATGTCTTGATGACTGCAATCACCTTTCCCATTTTGTCAAAGACTTTTTAGAGCCTCCTGCATTGTTTTAGGAAGAAAAAAAATTATTTAACTATTTCTTGAAGTTGGCATTCAGTATATAAGTAAATATTTTTAAAACTTCAAATATCTTAGTAAAAGTGTATGATGCTTAATTATCTTTTGCTGAACTTTCTAAAACTACAATATTTTCATGATAAGGCTTTTTAGTAAATAAGGCAAAAATAAGAGAAATACATAGATATAATAATTTATGGTTTAAATTTTACTTTTCAACCTGTCACAATAATGTAATTTTATTTAAAATTAAGAAACATAAGCATATACATGAAAATTCAAAAGTTACTGAAATATATTTTTCCTCGCACCAAATTTGTTAATTCGTCGAATAAAAAGATTTTATGATATGCCACAAAAACTTGTAGTATTTTGAATATTTTTTTCAATGGGGCTGTAGATTGGTACTTTTACCTTTACAGACCTAGTACATTCCTCAGGAGCTGGTATCACTTTTTAGTGCAGCACCATATAGGAGATACCAATTTCCGAATTAATTTTGAAGCCCAATTTCTTCCACAGACGAGGCACCTGAACTCTAACGATGTAAACTTGTTCTAAAAATTAAATTTTGCCGAGAACACCCAAGACAAATAGGCACTCAAGGGATCTTTTACATGCCGCATAAACATACGACATGAACACCGGCGATTTTCTGCATCATGAAAATCCACCGACATGGGCCGGGGTTGAAACCCGCAACCTTAGGCGTACAAGGCCAGCGATAAAAACGATCAATATTTTTTTTAAATGCTCTGAAAAGCAAAATAGGGAAGATTCAGACATCTGACACTTTTTAATATTATTTTGTGTTCCAGTTCTAAATGTTACTATTGAAAACAAAGACAGAAGGGGTTGATTCAGATGAAAGCTGTCAATTCATAAAAAACACTTTTCTTTCTGAAACTGAAACAGGAGACAGATGACACCGATAACTGTCCGATAAGAATAAATTTCGAAATTTAAAAGATGTCATTTCTAAAAGGATTTCTGTTAGCAGTTGTGGGAAACGTAAAGAATCTATGAATGAGAAAGTGTACGCCCATTATTACTTGATCTTTCTAATGACTGTCAGTTAAATACTGGGATGACTCTTGAATGCCTAATGATCTCAATTTGTAAATAGCTATTATTTAAAATAAGCAACCTAATAGTAATTATATAGTACCTGTATCTTAAACCCATTGGATATTGCTCCATTTTCTTCTGAATATGTGAATGAAGAAACTAAGATTTTAAGCGCTTTAATTTTTCCGTAATGAAATTACATAAATAATCGATCTTTAATCACATTAGATGCGTAATAATGGGGATTGTAACGGATGGGTGGACCCATCTATTACTGTACGAGGGATAGAAGGAAGATTAAGCATAGTCAATACAAACTCTATTTATTAATAATCCTCAACAACGTAACAAATATCAACAACCCAAGTTAAGAAATGCACCAATAGCTAAATATGGGAGCAATAGCGAGGTAGACGAGATAATTGAAGATATAATAGTAAATCGTATCATTTACACTTAGTACACCCAGGCAATACACCTTCTTATATTTGAAGATAATTTCTAAAGTAATCTAATTCAAACCGATCCGAATCTAATTTAACAACTAATTGACCAAATCGTCAATCTTAATATTAATCAAATAATCTACGAAACACTCTCGCTTAGCTTTATGTTAATCACTACTTGCTACCCTGTTAGCTTCTAACAATTCTCTCTTCGAACTTGAGTGTTAATATTTAAATACACGCCTTGATTTGAATAAATTGCATCTTCTTCGAAGGAAAATTTTCAATAGAATAATATTTAAAGACCCATTATTCCCCAAGAGGATTATTATTAGGAAGAACGCGAATACAACATAAGTTACTTAATTAAGAATCAGGAGTTGGATAACTGTGATAAAAATAGGCAAACGGGATTTTAAATATTTACAGACTTTGAAAAATGGGCTAAAATATAACACGTTACAGCTGTATAATTTAATTTTTAATCTTCCATTAAATTATCAATTGTTCTCATATTCGCTATTAAAGAATATCTAAAGAGCGATCAATCACTTAAGAAAGAAGAATATTTATTTAATTCTTGTAATCATGATCAAAAAAATATATTTTTATAAATTCTAAGTATTGCAATAAGAAAAACCTTAAGAGTAAAAAGAAGCATCAAACAAATTTCCCAAAATAAATAAAAGAACCTAAAAATGAAGGGTAACATAAACTAAAAAAAAGAGACAAAAGGATATGTTTTATATAATCTAGAAACATAATTTAAAAATTATGCACACACAATTTAAACCCTCTTTACATAGACTACAGTACATCAATAAGAATAGATGCTCTCGAAATGGTCATGGTCTTTATGGCTTTTTATTAAAGAGAATCTCTAGACTTAAATGTATACTAAATTAAGAAAAATTTGATTAATCGTTGCAAAGCATCAAGTTCTTTAAATTAACGCAAAAAAGCTAACAAGTAAACGAATGCAATCAAAGCATAAACACATAAGATTAAAAAAAAATTGGTTAAAAGACAAACTGAAACAAAGAGATAGAACATTTTCTTTCAAAACCGTACCTGTGCAATCTTACTTAAATATGTAAATATTTTTATTTGAAGATTTCATCGATGATTTAAATAAAAATCAGATTAAATTATGAATAAACTACGAATCAATTTTAAATATAAATTCTGTGAATAAAATGAAGTTATATCATTATTCTCCAAAGTTTTCTCTTCTACCATTACTCATTTCCAGTGCTCTCCACTTGAGTCACGATAGGTCGTCGAGTTGGCGCTCTAAGATTTATATCCCATTGTTCGAAAATCATTCTATGATTTGCATCCGAAGGGCGCGGAATTTGAAATTTATAGACCATAACAGCTCCAGGTTAGGAGATTTTAAGCATTATTGGGGAGGTCAGTGATCGAAAAATTAAGGTTTTTTTTTTTTCATTTTTCTCAAAAGTGATTGAACAAATTTATGCTTATGATTGTCCAGCATAAAAATAAACGTTTCATAACCTATATTATGCATAAAACATATGGATTTAAATTAAAGTCCAGATTTTAAATCAAAATTAAAATCCGCATGCTTTAAAATGTTTGTAGGTAACGGGGAATCGGAAAAAATCTTCACAAATTATTGTTCTCATCTTATGCAAAAACAAATATGGTAAGAGTAAACATATCAAAATAACTTTCAAAAACATGGCCAATATTACAGTCATTCGTCAACCATACATCTTTAAAATTGCAATTTTAGGGGCTTTTCCTTCTGAATAAAGTTGAAAAAGTCAAAAATTCGTATAAAGTACGCTTGCGTTAATGTGCCAATGCGATTAACGTGTGATACATTTCAATAGATTTCTTTATAAAGACACTGAAGTTTTATATTCTCTTTGCATGGGTTTTCAATCCCTACTACACTATCTGGGCAAAAGTATCCGGACACCCCTTAAAAAAGTGGTTCTGACGAGTGACGCAATTTGATACATAATTGAAAGCTATAAAAGTGCTGGTAGTAGTTTGTCAGATTGTATTTATGCGTTTGTGAGGCAATGAGTAAGTCAAAGGAGCTTAGTGAGTTTGATCGTGGCAGTATAGTGGGATGCCACCTTTGCGGGAAATCAGTTCGTGAGATTGCGGACATTCTACAAAAGCCTAAATCCACTGTGAGTGATGTAATTGTGAAGTGGAAACGTCGAGGCAGTGAAACGGCAGAAAAACGAACCGGTAGGCCGAAAATACTTGGCGAACGCAGCCGCAGGACTCTGAAAAGGGTAGTGAAACAAAATCGCAAGTCCTCGTTGGTGGAAATTTCTCGGGAGTTCCAAAGTTCATCAGGAATTAGTGTTAGCAGCAGGACTGTCCGTCGAAAGTTAAAAAACTTGGGATTTCATGGTCGTGCAACCGCTCACAAGTCAAACATCACTCCACAGATTGCGAAGCATCGATTGCAATGGTGTAGAGCTCACCGTCATTGGACTGTGGACATGTGGAAAACTGTTCTTTGAAGTGATGAATCTCACTTAACAGTCTGGCTGTCGGATGGACGCGTCTGGGTTTGGCGGATGCCCGGCGAACGTTTCTTTAGTGACTGCATTCTGCCGACTGTTAAGTTTGGTGGTGGAAGCATAATGGTGTGGGGGTGTTTCTCGTGGTTTAGCTGGGTTCGTTAGTTCCTGTGATTGGAAACATGAACTCTGAGATGTATGTGGACATTCTGGACAATGCTGCACTCCCAACTCTATGGCAATATTTCGGGGGAGGCCCATTTATCTTCCAGCAGAATAACTGCTCCATTCACACATCGAGGCTTGCACAGGCGTGGTTTGACGAAATGGTTGTTCAAAAACTGGACTGGCCTTCTCAGAGCCCCGATCTAAATCACATAGAATACCTTTGGGATGAATTAGAGAGCAGATTAAGTAGCCAGCCAAATCAACCATCATCTCTGCAAGCACTCACTTCAGCTGTGATGGACGTCTGGAAGGCAATTCCCATGGTCACCTATCAAAAATTGGTGGAAAGTCTTCCTAAACGTGTGCAGGCTGTCATCCATGCAAAAGGGGGACCAACATCATGTTAATATGTGCCTCAGGATGCGTTAAGTCCATACCACTGGGTGCCTGGATACTTTTGGCCAGATAGTGTATTAGTTCACTCTCTCCCTATATATATATATATATGTGTATATATATATTGTTCAAATTTTCAGTCGTTAATAAAATACTTTCTATTCATCCTCTCAAGTATAAATGCATTTTTTTAAAGTTGTAGTAAATGACACTTGATGTTAATACAGTTTTTCTAAATATTAATTCATTAACTAAACTTAATTAATGAATAAATAGTAACAAAAACAAATAATAGTCCAACACCATATATAAAGAAGAAAATTGCTCGTTGTTTCACTGTAGCGCAATGGATAGCGCGTTGGTCCTCAAATTTAAAGGTCGTGAGTTCGAATCCCGCCTGGGATGACCTAATTTCTGAAAATGGATTTTTTTACCATACTTTTTTATTAGAATAATTAAATTTAATGAATGAGTAAATAGTAACAAACAAACAAAAAAAAATAGTCCAACACCCTATATAGAAAGGAAAATGGAAAATTGCAAAGAAAATCGATTTCAATTTTATCACTTATATTGTGATTCTGTCATACATATATACATATTTATATTAATTTTAGCTATTTAATAGAACTAAATAAGTAAACTAAAGTAAAATCTTTCTTTGTTGACCTAAGTAGAAATTGCCTTAAAAATTATTTTTTTATATTACTTGTTCTAAATAAACTGCGCAACATTTCTTAAAATTAACGTAGGATTAAGCTTTAAAAGTATATATATACCATACAGGAAATACTTTTTATAAGATTTAAAAAAGAACCTTATAATCTAAAAGGAAAATTTAATGTAACATACAATAAAAAATTTTCATACTCTGTGGTATCGTCTATATTACTGAAAAACTTCAAACCGTTTCAGCCAACGGTATTAAGTTTATAATAACTTAATACTGTTGTAAGATTATTTAATTAAGTAAGATATATTTTCCTCTCTCTCTCTCTTTTGGAAGCACAGATTTGTTTTCAGACCATGTGTTTGTGTTCACGTTACGTGACAAAATTTAATTGAAATGGATTAGATGTTTACAAATCTCTCATACCGGAAGAAAATCTGATTATGAGGCATCAATATTGGCTAGATATTTACAGGAAAGAGACTTTTTAAAAAGTGACATATATTTTTAAAAAAGCAGTTTAAAAGAAGAAGCTAATAATTTGAAAGTCTTGTGCAGTTTTCCTAAAAGATTAAATTGTTAAGAAATAAAGAAACAAAACATATTTTTAAAGTAATAATAGATATATTTAAGGAGATATACGCACCTTATGTATGTGTGTATGAAAGGACTTATTTAAAATTTAAATGTACAGGAAACTTTTATGATTCAACATTATTTTGATTTTATTTTTGATCTTGGTTGAATGGTTTTAATTTGCTTAGCAATGGCAATAGAAAACAACATACTCTCATCTAAAGGTCAAATCAGCAAATTTTTGAAAACGTATATGCTAGTTTACACAACATATAAAGTAGCAAGCTTTTTTCTTAAAAGAAATTTCGTTTTTTTTTTCAAGTTTCTTTTAATTTTTCTTTTAATTAAGGGAAGTGAAGTAGAAAAGGAAAAAATCGTTGAAGTCAGACATGATTCATGAATGTTATGAAATATTAGTGCCTAGATGTGACTCTTAAAAAAGCAACTCTGAAATTAATATGGTTCAGTGGACACTTCCAAATACGCAATTTTCTTAGAATGGTATGAATCAAAGCTTGTCAAACTGCCGTAGATGAATGTTTTCAACATTGCTTTAAAAATAAAAATCGACACAAGAATGTCTATAATAGACAAATCTCAAACCGCACCACAAATGAAGAAGAATGATCCCCAAACATTAATATATGAGATCGAAAGATACTCAACAATAGTTATCATCGTAATATAATGAAAGCTCTTTGGGAAACCATTTTTTACGAAAAAACAAAATTTGTATAATTTTCTTTTCCAATAAATATGCATCTGGAAGGGAAATTTGAAGGTGTCTCTCCAAAAAAAATAAACTACACGCGCACAAATATCTTGAAACTGCTGATGCAAATCTCTTTATCTGATTATTGCAAATTATTTAATTTTCGTGAGGAATATTATCTTCGATCACATGGCGCTAACCTTCAATCATTTCCTAACACGTGACTAATCAAGTCCCTTATCATAGGTATATAGATCGCATTTATTATTTGTTAGTTTTCCTTGGAAAGCGGAATTAATTGGCTATTCAAAGTCGGTAACTTGAGGTAAATTAAGGATCTTTCAAGAAGCAGTCTCACAGATGAATCAGTGCTACGTATGAAGAGTTTTGAGAAGCCGCCCGTTGAACTCTCAAAAATATTCACATTAAATAATTCCAATAATAGTTATTAATGCATTATTTAAGAGAAATGGCTTTTATATAAAAGCCAATCGTATTAAAATTTCTCAAAAATAAAATATTAAGTTTAAATTAAATGTAATTAATATTATTTAAAATAGAATAATTTATGAACGATCTTTAAAAAAAGTTATCTGAGCTTAAGAAAAATCATTAAAAAATACCACATTTATTCGAATTTAAGCCACACCTTTTTCCCAATGTTATTAATACAGAAAATCGGATGTAGCTTAGAATCGAAGATGAAAAAATTTCTAGGATGGTGGTTAGAGCCATTACAGGTTCATGTATGTATATAAAAGTGTAAAATACTGGTAAAATAAATTAATTATTCACTTCTTATTAGATCTAATTTTAATTATTCATAATTTCGTAAATATTCGATATCGATGAGAACCATTTTACACTATTTTTTTTATTTTTTCACAAAAACTTGTTGAGAATTTGGTTTGCGGCTTCGAATCGACGGCAGCTTGGATTCAAATAAATATGGTATATATAAATTTAGCTTATGAATTTGTTATTATTTGTTATATGAATTTGTTATTACCAGAGCTTTTTTTGTGAATTCATATATGACTCTAAGGAAAGTTGCAAACTTCAAAGTGTTGGGTAAATTAAACTTTTCCAAGCCAGTCTGATTTAGAGTCGTACTAGAAATTATACATGTCTAATGGCGAAGAACTTCGATAAAAAGATAAGGAGGATAACTGAGTTGATACATTATTCTTCTAAATTCAAGAACTTTCTACGTGAAAACTTTCATTCTGAGCTTCGTTTAAGATATACCCTATCATCTACATGACAAGTTTTCCGTAGAACGAGGACTGGAGCCTACGACTCGTATGGGACATTACCAGTTATGAAGTATGAAACCATATTCACTGGGCTATCGTGTCCTATTGCATGCTTATGGAAAACAGCCTACATTTTCTTTCAAAAGGTGTACATTTTTTTTACTTTAATCAGGAATAATATTTAAGTACCTCTAAAGACAAATTCAGTATTCCATTTTCGAGTGGAGTACCATATTTTATTTTAATATTTAAGGAGCTACATTTTTCATTAAATTCGATGCATATTACATTTGTCTTATCATCAAGAAATTATCTAAGAAATGTAATTATCACGAAGAATTCTTTATGGTGAGTAAAAATGTAACATTAGTAACTATAAAGAGAAGCAAATAATGAATATAATAATAAAAACTATATTAAAATACATTGAAAGTAAAAAAAAAATTAATCCAATTTTACATTTTACTCTATTAAAGAGAAATCATGCATTACTCAACTTCTTTCTTCTTTTTAAATTTGCTTACATTTGCATATATATAATTAACTTTTGAAATTGAGAAATAAATTAAACAATACCACTGAAAAAAAAGGAATATTTTTTACAAACAGACTAGCTTTATTATGGAATTGTCAAACGATTATCTTGTATATATAAAATTTCAATGAACTATTAAAGTATTATTTCAAAATGAATATAAGGTCGAACTTAAACTTTTTACCCTAAAACTATTGGTTTTTTAATTATTACTACATTCTAAAATACTTTTAAAAGCATGAGACAAGGGCGATAAACAAAATTAGGTACGTTTAATTAAAATGTTTAATGCTTGTTTGTTGTCTCTTATACTTACTTAAAATATCGATGAATGCTTCTCTGTTTAGTGCAAAAATTCCTTGTGATACTTATTAAATGTTTTGGCATTTTTCCTTGGCTTTTGTTCCTGGCTGTAAAAGCAATTGTTATTTTCTGTCAACTATTAAGTCATATATACTTACAAATATTAATGCTGACTTATATAAAAAAAAATAATTTGATGTATTTAAGTTTGTTTCTTTTTCTTTTTTGAAATTCAACATTCAAGAAAGTCTGAGGAATAAATTTTATTTAATTCAATGAAAGAAATATTTTTTTTAATAAATTGGAATAGGTTCACCAATTCTGAAAGATACTGATAAAAAAAACCCTAATATCAAAAGAAAACTATAAAAGTAAATTTTTCGCTCCTCTTTTTATTGGATTGTATTAACTCTCCAAAACGATAAAAAAATGAAAAAAATAATATTTTTTTCTGAAAGTTTAAAATTATTTTGTTAAAGCAACCAATTTAAATATTTTATAATATATGTGTAAATTAAAAGAGATCGCATAATATGAAACAACAATTTTATTAGATGATAGGAATGTTCAATAACTTTAATAATCCAATGTTTACAAAGAGTAAAATTCCTTTAAAAAAATGATTCTATAATTAAAATTTTAAACATTTTAATTTCAATTATAGCACATAGATAAGTCGTTATCTTGTAGGCTTTTTCTCCTTGTATCAAACTTTGTTATTAAGGTTTTTTCAGATTCTTGTTTCGAATTGTATTTATCGACTTTTCTTTGGCAGAACTGCTCTTCTTTGGAGCTTTAGGTAAACTTTCAGAATTATGTCGACGATCGCTTGCATTCTGATTTTTCGTTGTATCCTTTTCATCCCTAGATTTTTCACTAGTTTTTGATCTTTTTGAAAGTGCTTTGATTAGTTCTGAAAGTGTTTCTACATCATAGCCCATTTCCTCCAAGTTGGGTAGCTTACTGCTGTCTTGATGATTTGTCTCACTTTTCGATGTTTTTAGAATGATCTCGGCAAGTTCCTCGTATTCAGATTTTTCAACTTTTTTCTTTGGTTTTTCAACGGTTGGCAGCCATGGTTGAAAACCTGAACCTGTAGTCCTTTCTAGGGAACGCGGATATCTTTTTGTTACAAAAACTGGATATGCGCTATCACTGCTTTGTTTCGTTATTGGTGTTTCATAATAATCTTTACTGGTTCTTGGCCTGGGAGTTCGAGATTGCGAACTCCTGCTCGCACTGGCGGATGGTTGAGATTCATTGCTTTCCTGTAGAAATAGATTCAAACAAATTTAGCAAACAAAATCTACAACTATAACACACTTTATGCTATAACTGATCGAATTTTTCGCATGAAAGAAATTTATTGATAATATTCATTCATCACAGACAAGGAAATATGTGCATCAAGAAGAAACCACCAGATTGAAAGGAAATTTGATACATATTAGGAAAAGTATGAAATTTTTTTGAATGAAATATGATTTAAAAATACAATTAAATAATTGTAGAGTGACATATCTGACCATCTTGAACATCGGATTGGACGCCTCAAGCTCCAATACATGCCAGAACACAGTACGACATTGAATTCAACAAACGTCTGGCATTGTTCTGTAGTAGATAAACTCATAAATCTTGAACCCTGTTTTTAAACGTGCATATCTTGCGTTTCATTCGATCGCAAATGTAATCAGTAGAGGACATGTCTGAGAACGGAAAGATTCTGAACATATCAGAAGAACCCAAGCAGGGCTCACGACGGGCATATATATATATATATATATGAAAGAAATTTATATGATATATCAAAAACAAGAAATAACGCAATAAAAATATAAAAGCAAAACATGAAGATCGAATTTATGGAAAAATACAAAAAAGGAACTGCAAAAAAGAACCTAGCGAGTCAGAAAGCGATTTCGGACTTAGGACCGAATAAGTGGGGTTAAACTAGTTTGAAGGCGCCAACCTTCCCCCTTTGCAGCTCGGTAGGAAAAACCAAATCAAATAAAAAAAATTCAAAGTATATATAAAAACTCACAGAAAGTATGATAAAACCACTGAACTATTCTGCAACAAATTCTCCTAAAATCTTAAAGCAGAAAATTCCTAAAATAATTACATAGGAAAAGTATTTTTCAAAAAAGAATTTCACAAAATTTTTACTCACAGAGCTTTTCCAAGAGAGCCAAGAGTCTTGAAATTAATGGAAAGCTATTATTCACCGAGTTAAAAAAAACCTGAATATATATAAACACATCTTTTAAACTACCTAGCAAAGATAGATGCCAAGAGAGATGACAATCAAATTTGGTAGGCTATGAATTGGTTGGTTGTCAAAAACGTGTAAGATGTTCTAGATGTGTGTGGAAAAGATGTAAACTGTGAGAAGAGTGTTATAATATAATCTTCACAGCAAGATCACTAACATGCTGACTTTGAAATCCTATTGTTGTGTGGTGGATTTGGAATTAGAAGTAGCAAAACGATTAATGTATTTGTGATGAATATAAGTTATTAAGAAGTTAAAAGAGTATTCATGATCTAAACAACATTGAAATTTTTTTTTGAAATTATTGAATTTATCCATGTTGTTATCATTTCTAAATAAAAAATTCAAAATAATATTTCTGTAAATTAATAAATGCAAATTACTATTCTATACAGGAATTTTAATTGCATGGAGCTTAAAAGAATCTCTTTTGTCAAAAATGTTACTGACTACTTTATTGTTAATAAGATGCAAGTCTAAATCCAAGAATTCTACCATATTAGAGTTAAAGTTAGTTTTAAAGAGTTTGAGATAGTCAGGGTGAAAGTAATATTTGGTTTGTATTCACTATTTTTATCAAAAATTATTAAATCATCTATATAACGATAAATCAAGTAAGAACCATTAACAATATGATCAATTTCAAAAAAATATAAATATAGGTTAGCTAAACAATTACTAGCAGGACCACCCTGAGATAATCCTTTGATCTGCTTATAAAGATTCTGATCAAATGCAATGAAATTTTCTTGCAATACGAGGTTAACAAGAATATCAAATTTTTCTTTTTTCATTGAATTATATAACTCCTATTTATCGTAAATTAACTGTAGAACCCTAATCATATCATCAATATCGATAGAATTAAAAAGGTCCTCAAAGTCAAAGGCATGCATGGAAAAAATTAACATATCCTTAGTGACTCTGGCAATTTCTAAGCTATTTTTAATTATTGCTGTGTTTTGTAAGTTATCACTTATATTTTGAAGAAGAGATTGTAAGATCTTCCTAGACTTCGTGATATATGTATTGTACCTATTAGTAATACTACGCAATTTTATAGGGCTTTTATGAAATTTTGGTGTTAAAAAATGCGTGGATATTTAATATTATTTAGATGAATATTCAGTCTTTTGTTCAAAGCCAAAAGACGATTATCATCTTCTCTATTTCTATGAATGGATTTTTGAAGTGCATTATTATTTAAAATATTATTACTTAACATTTTACTATAAAAATATTTACAGATTATGGCATAATTAGCAGAGACCTTATCAACATATGTAATCACGAAGTCCTTTTGGATATTTTCTATTGATGCCTTAAGATCTTTATACATAATTTCATTTTCAACACTGAAATCTAATTTTCCAATTTCTATTGCTACATAAGATCTAAATTGATTGAAATCCTCTATCGACATTCCGTATTTAATTGCAATTTTAAGGTAGAAATTATCCAAATCCTTATTGATTTGTTTCATAACGTTAGATTTATTTTTTGTGATCATAAGCCTTACCTTTTTTCATAAAATTTCTCAATAAATCATCTTTCACAATGCCAAGGTCTCCCGTCACAACGTGTTGATGATAATCATCAATATAGTCCCGATATAAATTGCATTTATATGCCTCTGTACTTAGGAGCTCCGATACATATATATATATATATATAACTTGGTTTTTTTCCCTATTATGTTGAAAGTTTCTGCTGTACGGGGAAGGTGGATCCATAAAGCATTGCTAACCCTAATTCGCTGGCCTAATTCAGCGACAGCTTCAGAAATCATAATAGGTCTCCAGTTTAGTCCAAAGACTTTTTTTTGTATCTACATTTGTTGTGTCTGGTGAATTCCAATTTCTTCCTGCTTTAGCACTGTAGGTTCTAGTACTTTTTCACTTTTGTTTTATATTACTATATATATATATGAAATGGAGGCACATCAGGTGGTAAACATGTACCACCGGTTTTTAATGTTTTTCTTATTATCATCACATCGAAGCTAAAACAATTATATCATATGTTATGTCCCCCCCCCGATCATTTTACCAGCAGCGGGGGAACTACGTTGGTCAATAATGAAACTTTATAGGTCACCAAAATGTCTCCATACTCACACTCAGTAATAGTGTTCATCACTGAGCCCCACAGATTGCCAATCAGAAGCGTTCCACATCACTTCGGGTTTGCTCCAATGTAGATTTTGTCGCCAAAAGCCCTCGTGTAGCTGAACAGTGCGATGTTAATATTCACTCACTCACCCAATGTAGATTTTATCTCACCCGATGATCTGATGGCAACAGCTGCTCTCACATGAAGGGTGCTGTTATAGCAGGTTTGCTTTCACTATCTGTCCAGAAATGGTTCGAGGAGAATTCGGAATCTTAGGAATTGTAGAATTCCTGTTTATTGCAGAAATAAGCAGGAATCTCTAGACATGTTTGTGAAGTAAAATGGATCAGTGTATGGAATCAGAAAACGCTTGACGCATGATCTTTCAATGTATCTTTTTGTCATAACTCTAGTCACCCAACTATGTGCAAAAATACCATCATGTGTATATTAATTTTAACATCCTTTGATGGTACATTCGGAATGATAAACCTAACGAGCAGCATAGCATAGCGGATTGATCACCCGGGGCTATTCAAGCCATTGATAAACCCTTCTCAAAATCTGCTGATTGCAAGAAATTTCTTCTTTTCCTGATATTTCACTTAATATTTCTTCTAACGTCTCATGTGACTTTCCCGTTTATAGATCTTTCACTAGGCCCCATTTTTATACAGGCCGCGTAGGTCAATTGTAGAGTCATTGCTATGTGTGGGATCCTTCAGATTCGCACTAAACTTTAAACATTTGCGTATCAGATCTACCTCTATTTGTATCGTGTCTCCTGTGGTTGTATCTAACTTCCTTGATTAACTGATTTTGGTATCCTTGGGCGTAGTTGTAATCCAACAAGACAAAATAAATTTTCTATAATCTGATAAAGTTGACTTCAAGGTTTTGACTTTTTATTATTAAAACATAATATATCATTAATTTTAAAATAAAAGTTAAAGTTAAGTAACCTTAAACTAAACGTCTCAAAATTCAGTAAAAAAAAATTTTTTTTAACCCTTTAACTGCCACCGGTGTATATATATGTCTCATTCAAAAGGTGCTTTAAATGACCCGCACGTATATATACGTCTTTCCGATAACGATCCTTTTCTTTGCATTGCTATCAATATTACGATTCCGAAGGCTTTGCAGCAAAATGACCTTGGCAGTGTTTGTGAAGGATTCACTTTATTTCAGAGAAAATTTTACTTATATCTACCCCTTTTCATTCACCTTAAATGTACCGCGCATGCGTGCTTGTGTGAAATACGGTGATATTAAGGAGTGAGTGAATCACGTAAATTTTAATCGGCAGTTAAAGGGTTAAATAATAAAATGCGACCTATTCAAAAAGAAAAATAATCTCTCTCTGTTTTATAAATAAGCATTGACAATAATGAAGAATCTTAATTATAAAAGTCATTCGATTTAATTTTTTTTAAAATTTTAAATTCTTATAGAATACCTTTAACTAACGAATTTTTTAAAAATGTTTTTAAGTTCTTTTACCTCAGGTTCCTTGATTGTTTCGTATTCATGCTCACTGGGAATAACTTCAGTGTAAATATTATCTTTACTTCCTTTTCTAGGTTCTTCATAATCACTCTCACTCGGAATTATTTCTGTATAACTATGATCCTCTTT
The DNA here is from genome assembly GCA_019973955.1 of Trichonephila inaurata madagascariensis. NCBI lineage: Eukaryota > Metazoa > Arthropoda > Arachnida > Araneae > Nephilidae > Trichonephila > Trichonephila inaurata. The sequence continues at coordinate 67,027 of BMAV01027223.1, read as the reverse complement.
ACTTCCTTTTATAGGCTCTTCATAATCACTCTCAGACGGACGGATCTCTGAGTAAATATGATCATCTTTACTTCCTTTTATAGGCTCTTCATATTCACTCTCGGTCGGAAGTATCTCTGTGTAGATAGTGTCTTGACTAGCCGATTTAGGTTTTTCGTACTCATCACTCGGAACAAGTTCCGTGTAGATAGAATCATCGTTTGTTGGTGCAGTAGTATTCTGAATGTCACCAATTTCAGCGTAAATGTGATCTTCAGCACTGTCTTGAGTTGCACCAGCACTGCTTTGAGCCAAAGTTCCACGTTCCATCTATATGAAAGAGTTAATAAAAATACAGCATTGAGTAAA
>BMAV01027223.1:45839-65869 GCA_019973955.1 Trichonephila inaurata madagascariensis | reverse complement strand
TCACACTAAAAAATCTTTTGCTGTTTTTTGTTTGGTCCATTCAGTTGGAGTTACAGGGTTTAAAAATGGAAGTCAACAAAGAGAAAATTGGGTACATTTTATAGTTTTTCTTTAATAAAAGCAAAATTGCAAGCCAGGCGGCTGAAATTGTAAATGGTGTTTATGGTGCCGATACTGTAACAGCTTATTGCGTGCGATTTTGGTTTCGTCGATTCCGTTCAGGCATTTTTGATGTTAAGGCACAAGCAGACCCGTCGTCTAAAATGTCGATAAAATCACAGAAATAACCGAAGTTGCCCGGCATGTTAGTAGTAGTAGCATCACCCAGGAGCTAAAAATCAACCATAAAACAGTTTTAAATCATTTGCGCAGTTGGATTCAAAAAGAAGCTTGATGTTTGGGTGCCATACCAATTAACATAAAAAAACATGATGGATCGAATTACAATCTGCGAAGCCTTGGCCAAACAGAATTAAATCGACCCATTTCTTAAGCGGATGGTGACTGGGAAGGAGAAATGAGTCACATACACAATATTATGCGAAAACGATCGTGGTCAAAGCGTGGTGAAGCAGCTCAAATGGTGGCCAAACCAGGGCTAACGGCCAGGGAGGTTGTACTGTGTATTTGGTGGGATTGGAAAGGAATAATTTATTATGAAATACTTCCGTATGGCCAAACACTAAATTCAGATCTCTACTGTCAACATTTGAAGCTAGCAATTGACTAGAAACGGCCAGAATTGGCCAACAGAAGAGGTGTTGTGTTCCATCAGGACAACGCCAGATCACACACGTCTGTAGTGACTTGCCAGAAACTCTGGGAGCTTGGTTTGGAAGTTTTAATGCATCCACCATATAGTCCGGACCTGGCACCATCTTTTTCTCGCATTGCAAAACTTCCTGAGTGATAAGAAATTGGGATCAAGAGAAGATTGTGAAAATCGATTACTAGAGTTTTTCGCCAATAAGAACGAAGACTTCTATGTAAGAAGTATTATGAAGGTACCTTTAAAATGACAACAAATTATACAGCAAAATGGTGTATATTTGACCCAAATCGGAATATCCAAAGCATGTTAAATAAAGTCATGAATTTCATCCAAAAATAATGGATTTCTTTTTCCCCAACCTAATAAATAATTTAAGATTTTTATATTTTATCAATAATCCATAATGTCCAAAAATCATAAAATTAACTAAATAAGTTATAAACCAATTTATTTTGTAAATTTAAGTCGAAAAAGAATGGTATTTCAGATTGAATCAAGACATTTATAAAATCAATATTCCTAATTATGGCATGTCTTCACTGGTACCAAGACTTAATTGAAGCAACGTCGGCCACGTGTTTGCGACCATAACCACATTTCTTCCGCTGCCACATCACTTTTGGGAGAGAAATAGAGCCAATGTTTTTAACCCTTAGCTAATTTCCAATCTAAAAAAATACTAATTTGAATTCAAAAATAATAAAAGCATTGTCTTATCGATTATTTTCATTTCATTTACTTTTATTTAAGGAAAAATATTTCTTCATAAAATGTATTTTATCAAATAGTGGCCGAGTAATAGCGTATCGCGCTTCCACACCACAGGTTCGGGGTTCTATCCTCGGGCTGAGCAAGGTCGACTCAGCCTTTCATGCCTTCAGTGGTTCGGTAAATGAGAACTAAGCTTGCTTGGGGACTAAAACACTGGGGGTTTCGCTTCAGACTGACCCCCTGATCGAGACATCTGTTCATGCACCTCGGCACCCAATGTTCACGTATAATGAGATGGGCACAGTAATTTGAGTATTTTATCAAATAAAGTTGTAAGAAAATTCAGCAAAAAAAAACTTAAAGAAATTACTCAAAAATTCCATTTCAAATAAAACTTGTCTCTGTAACTTAAGTGCGAAACTTAAAATATTTTTTAGAAAACAGCGCTTGTCTTTTCATCAACCAATCCTCTATTAATGATTACTTTTAATGGCATTTTGTATTTTCTTAAACTCTTTTATGAACGATCTGTTTTTCTGTGCCATTATCCGAGATCTTTTTTACCCAAAATAACTTACTAATAACTTTATGGCTTTGAAGTGCTCAGAATATGAGATTGGAATCCGTGCCGGTTTATACATCGGACGCTTGAAAATGAGCCCAGGGGCCCGGAAGAGTCCAAATAAGCTGGACTTATCCAGATTTTCTGGTTATAAATTTTGATCCGCCAGTGCTAAGAGGGCCTGTAGATCTTCTGCGCCCAGGGCCGGAAATGAGCTTAAGCCGGCACTGATTGGAATCTGTTTTGGTACACCTACTTCCTCATTATTTGACACCTCTTTTAGAACTAAACTCAATGGTGCAACCGGCCATGAGGACCAAGGTCTTCTATGCCCATCTCAATACACGTGTCCATTGTGCGTTAAGATGCATAAGCTAATGTCTCAATCAGGTGGTCAGTCCAAAACGAAACCCCTAGTGTTTAGTCCTCAAGCAAGCTTGGTACTCATTTATCAACAATTTACCGTAGTGTCAATATCTCGTGAAGTATCGATCAAACTATTTCAAATGTATGCTTGTTGTCAAGGTGACATTTCACACTAACAAAATTCTTTTGCTGTTTTTTGTTTGGTCCATTCAGTTGTGAGTTACAGGGTGTTAAAAATGGAAGTCAACAAAGAAAAAATTCAATACATTTTACAGTTTTTCTTTGATAAAGGCAAAAATGCAAGCCAAGAGGCTAAAACTGTGAATGATGTTTATGGTGCCAATACTGTAACAGCTAATTACGTGCAATTTTGGTTTCGTCGATTCCGTTCAGGCATTTTTTCTGTTAAAGATGCACCTCCCACAGGCAGGCCCCTCGTCGAAAATACCGATAAAATCTTAGAAATAGTCAGTTGACTGTCATGTTAGTAGTCGCAGCATCGCCCAGGAGCTAAAGCAGTTTTAAGCCATTTGCACAAAGTTGGATTCAAAAAGAAACTCGATGTTTGGGTGCCACACCAATCAACATAAAAAAAAACATGACGGATCGAATTTCCATCTGCGAAGCCTTGGTCAAACGGACCCATTTGCGGACCCCCTCAAATCTACCCATTTCTTAAACGGATGATGACTGGAAATAAGAAGTGGGTCACATACGACAATATTGTGCGAAAATGATCGTGCTCAAAGTGTGGTGAAGTAGCTCAAACGGTAGTCAAACCATGACAAACGGCCAGGAAGGTTCTATTGTGTATTTAGTGAGACTGGAAAGGAATAATTTATTATGAGTTGCTTCCGTATGGCCAAACCCTAAATTCAGATATCTGTTGTCAACAACTTGACCGTTGGAAGCTAGCAATCGACCAGAAGCAGCCAGAATTGGCCAACAGAAGAGGTGTTGTGTTCCATCAGGACAACGCCAGGCCACAAACGTCTGTAGTGTGTGTGACTCGTCAGAAACCCTGTGAACTTCGTTGGGAAGTTTTAATACATCCAACATATAGTTCAGACTTGGCACCAAGCGATTACAAACATTTTTCGTATTGCAAAACTTCCTGAGTGAAAAGAAATTGGGATCAAGAGATGATTGTCAAACTACAGTTTTTCACCAATAAGGACCAAGACTTCTATGAGAGAAGCATTATGAAACTACCCTTAAAATGGCAACAAACTATACAGTAAAACGGTGCATATTTGATCCAAATCAGACAATGCGAAACATGTTAAATAAAGGCTTGAATTTCATGCAAAAATAATGGATTTATTTTTCCCCAACTTAATATTTCAGAATTTCAAACACATGATATAATACTTGAATATATATTGTAAAGACTCAACTTTTTTCCACTGGAAAAAAAAAATTCCAATTTAATTCGATTTGATTGCAATTTGTGGCTCCCTCTGAAGACCTCGCAAATTTAAACCACAATAATGTGGAGTTTAACACCTGAGCTGGCACCCTCCTCTTCAAACTTCCACATCACGCCAATGGTAGGACTTTGAGCCTCAACATATTTAATGTGCATCTGCCCCTATATGCGGAGAGTCTTCAGCATCGCTAGAACTGGAACCCGTGACTTGATAACGCCGGCCACGAGTTCGCGACCATGACCACTTGGTTACCATGGCCACGTCCCTTGTTTGAAGCGTTGTTGTTATTGTTACTAATGCCACCTATCTAATAATGTCAGATCGAGGCCTACAATATTCATCGCGGCAAAGGGCTAGATGTACGCCTGTTGTTAGCCGTAGCTTTGAGTACCATACAGGTGACAGTACGATTTAGCTCAATTCCGTCCCAATTTTGAGGAAGAACACTCTGAAGGTTGTCAGGGACCTCCCACCTCTCTTCCCCTTCCACTTACCTCAAAAAAGGACTGCAGCTTTTCCGAGTATCCCCAAGCCGCGAAGGCACTATACATTTACAAACATCCATGCCTTCTCCAGGATTCGAACTCAGACCCTACGGTACAGCAATCAGCGTCACTGTACAGGATGGGCGACTAGTTTAATGCGTGTTATATGATATTAGGTGACTACAGACTTATAATTTGTATAGTTGTATCAAAGAAACAATTAAAAATATTAAGTATTTTTATAATGGATTAAAATGATCACACGAAGCAGGAACCGTTTTATTGATGAAAATTTAGAATCAGTCTCTTAGAAATCAGGACATTTGTAATTTTATGCTTTGTTACTACAAAAATCTATTAAAATGATCATTTAAAAATAATAAATTAATGAAATACCATACATTAAATTGAGATATTTTGCTATTACTCCAGTGATTCTCATGCTTTCAACATATGCGATCCAATTTTCGATCATAAATTTCATCACGTCCCCCCCCCCTCCTAAATACAATAAAAATGTATTGAATGTAATAATAATGTACCTTGGTGCTAAAGCTATAAAAAGACCTTAAGGTATCCGACTACGTTCGAAACCGCGATATTAAAAAAGCGCATAAATGGATAATTTTCATGATATTTAGTGTCACTTAGATTAAAATATAAGTATAGAATTGTTTTAAGGACATTTTGACAAAAAAATATTATTTAAATACTATATTTTAGCAAAAAATTAACTTAGAATAATCTTTTTTCCAAATGTAATCCTTTTGTGAAAAATGCTTCTATTATAATAATATTTTGTCTGTATGTAGCTCAGACCTGTCTACAGAGGCTCAACTAGAATTTTTGAAATATATAACTTAGAAGTGGGTTTATCCATGTTTTACGACAACAGAAGGAAAAAATTTTAAGAAAAAACGCCGATAATTATTTCAATGGGTTGTAACTCTGAAAATAATATGAGGTTTTCAAAAATCCTACTTGAGCCTCAGTAGAGAGGTCTGAGCTATATACAGGCAAAATATTATTATAATAGAAGCATTTTTCACAAAAGGAGAACATTTGGAAAAAAGATTATTCTAAGTTAATTTTTTGCCAAAATATTGTATTTAAATAAATTTTTTTTGTCAAAGTGTCCTTAAAACAATTTTATACATGTATTCTAATCCAAGTGACACTAAATATCGTGAAAATTATGCATTTATGCGCTTTTTTAATATCGCGGTTCCGAACGTAGTCGGATACCGTACGAATTATCAAGATAAGTATGAAGTTTTGTATATAATTTTGTGTATGATGCCCATGGAGTCAATAGTAATTATTTAACTTGTTCTTAAATTAGTATTAATTAAATAATTATCACATGTATTAAGCAGTACTGATACCTTTACAAGTGTATTATATCAGTGTAAATGTGTACTTTATTTTTTTATTATCCCAATGTATTTTGTTTTGCTTCTTTTCAGTAAATTAATAATTATTTTAAATAATCTTTTATTATCTACTTTTTGATGTGCTCGCCCCCCCCCACTTAGGGTTATCAAGCCCCTCTAGGAGGGCGCTCCCCACAGTTTGAGAAACGCTGTATTGATCTGTTTTCCTTCAACAACAAATGATAAACATATATGATGCAAACAATAGATAAAAAAATAGTCTTAATTCTTTTTTTTTTGGCGATCCCCCAATAATATTCGATAAACCTTTGTGGCCCATTACGGGCCAGATTTTATGACAAACGTGAAATCGAAAAACTTTTGAAGACATTAAAGAAAAAAGAGGCAAAGAAGGAGAGAGAGGGGGGGGGGGGGAATAAAGAATCGACATTCTTCCAGAATTTGGGAATTTAACAGCTGGCGCCACATCCTCAATTTCTTATTGTATAATGTTGAAGAAAAAAAGAACGGACTTTAAACACTTTTTCTCTAATCAAATATATGATTAATATAAATGAAGTGGAGGAAAGTTCTTCGATATTATATTAAATTCTGATATCACTAGGGCGGAAAAAGTAGCATATTTTAATATGAGTCAAGCATTTTTTTCCAATTTCGTGCGCTGATTTCGTATTTCATTTAATGATATAACAGAATTTAATATTGGATACTGAGCAAATTTGTAAGTTTATTATTTTTTTAAATTTTAAGGATTTACTGTAATATATATATAAGTAGATATATATATTAAAACCACGGTAGCTTATATTAAACTAAAATCAGTAGCGCAACAACCCATGAGGGCCAAGGACTTCTGTGCCTATCTCAGTTTTCGTGATCTTAGATGCTGAGGTACATGTGCAGATGTTCCTGTCAGGTGCTCAGTCTGCCCCCAGTGAATAGTCCTTAAGCAAACTTGGTACTCATTTATCTACCCACCGAAGGGATGAAAGGCTGAGTCGAACTTGCCCAGCCCGGAATTTGAAGCCCGGATTTGTGGCATGGAAGCGCGATACACTACCACTCAGCCACTAATCCACCAGTATTAATATGGTCAGTTTATATTAACATGGATGCATTTTTTGTTGAAACTGTGCATAGAACAGGGCCTGTAATATTTAACATATGAGGGTATTACTGACCAATCTGGAATTCGGATTCAGACCTGACTTTGAAGGATTTTTTGTCCCCTTTTAATACAAAAATTCCATTCAAAACACCCAAAATATTAAACGATTAAAAAGCTAAAGAAAAATGTTTAATAAAAGAAGAAAAAAAAAACGCTTTATTTTAACTATGTTTTTTTCCTACTTTGGCAGATCCGTGCATAAGCCCCCTTACTTTGACCCTAATAAATTCCTGAAAGTTCTCGAACAAGGAATATACCATGTATTTTCCTATTATCTCTGAATTCTGTTCAAATAGAAAATGGTTTCCTTTCGATGTAGAATACCTCGTACCTAAATTACCATTTCATTTACTAATGAACGAAAATTACGATAATGAGAAATAAGCAAACTGAAAGTTGTTCCTGTTTACCTTTAAATACAACCAATAAATAAGAAAACTGAAACATTAACTGTAAAGTTATTAATGATCTTTCCTTTGAAACCTAATGACATTCATCTTTTACAACTGTGCATAAAATAATCAATAAAGTTATTTAAAAACAAAATTTATGTGTTATTACCTACTGCTTGATTGGAAGAAAAGTAATTAAAGCATTTTTATTGTAACATACTTGAATGATTTATAACGTGCGTTCGAAGCATCTTATTCTAATTACAATGCTAACTGCAACCATTTCCTTTCGAAAGTGCTTTCTGTCTCACCAACTTTCCTAATGACAGTGGTGTGTTTGGCTAAATATTTGTTGGACAAGTAGAATCTTTTTCAGTTTTCCAAAACAATAGGTGTCCAATAGAATTTGAAGCTTTTTTTTAGAATTTGCATGTTGGAAAATTTATCTGACGAGTGTTAAAAGCATTAAAACTGAGATGTTTTTATTAATTAATACTAATATATAAGCTTTTAGATAATGAGAATAAAATTATGTTTAAATCTGAATTAGAAGTTTTATTTTGGTACGTAAGAATATATTTTTTTACACTCAAAACCAATCTATTTTCAATAAATTACGGAATTTATGTGTTTTTTTAGAGAGACCGGTCATTATAAATCAGTTAAGTTAAATGTCATGAAGTGTGTTATATTTTATAGTTAACTGTGGCATGTTAATTTTAACAAATTGCAATTACTATACGCACTACGACGCAATTTACTATCTGAAAAAGGCAAAACTATTTTGAAATATTTCGTAACAATTTTGATTGCTTGTGATTGATCAGTTTTAATTAACGTTAAGTTGGACTTGAATAGGAACATGGATTTTGTAATTCTGAACTGCAATGAGTGATATAAAGGGCATAAGAGTTTGCATACCCCTTATTTGCATACTGCAATATACGAGGACCATTAAGTAGCCCGATTCTCCACACGACGGGTGGCCGAGGTAGCCGAGTGGTCAAGGTATCGGATCGTGACTGGCCGTGTTATGTGAGTTCCAGCCCAGTACCACTAAAGACCCGCCTTGTAGGGGAGCGATGCACGTTACATCTGTCGAGAGCTGAAACTTCCTCCCATTGGTGTGGTGCGGTCGTTAGGAGAGTGGGTGCCAGCTCAGGTGTGGTCCACGTCACTTGACCATGGTTCAAAATTACGGGGTCCGTCTCCAAAAGCCCTCATGTAGCTGAACAGTGCGACGTTAATATTCACTCACTCACTCTCCACACGACGGTCTGGTGAAGTCAAAATTCGATCTTGGGACTCAATTAATTAATATATCACCGATTACTATACTTGGTAACACAAATCGCTGAATTATCATAGACTGACATTGAATATTAAAAGGTAAAGAATATCCCCCTCGCCATTCACACAAAAACTGATTAGTTTTGCTTTTCAACATGTCTAAAGGAGTTTAATGAAAATTGAAGCATGAAAGGAAAAAGCATGCAAGCAAAAAGACTCATAAACAAAAAACATATATATTTAAATTTCTGTTACGTAGAATCACAAATAAAATTTAATTAACGCCATTTTTCTATATAATATTTTGGATATATAGGATGATTAATATATATACTACTGTAGAGTCAAAAAGTTCCCTGAATGGTCCTCTGCATTCATATAAATGTTCGTTGGAGGGAAAATAATCTGTTTCGGGAGTTAGCAGCACTAATAAAGAAAACACACAGTCATCTGGAATTCGTTTCCTGTTGTTGGTGGTGTGTCCTTCCCGAAGGGAAGGAAGGAAATTTGTCAGAGCCTGAGTCAGGTTGCACTTCTATGCGATAGATGGCGACACCGCCTATCTCCACCTCCACAATTTAGGCATGAGCTTGAGGGAAGGGAAATATTCTCCAGAGTACCTTGCACACGTGATTTCTGCTGCGACCACCCACAAGACTTTCGGACCCACTGATTTAACGAGCACGTACTCCGTGTGTACTCGAATTGTACTTGGTGGCATCGGGCATCGAATCCAGGGCTTCCGGTCCGGAGTCCGATGCTTTAACCACTATGGTACCCCTGCAGATCATTTCTGACAAAGCGAATTTTTCATTCTTCGGATTTTGCAATGTCGTCTTTGGAGCAGTGTGCAAACATCAAATTCTGTGTTTTGCTCGCGAAATCCCCTTGAGACGCTCGAGATGCTGAAGAAAGCATATGGGAAAGATTCCAACACCAGAGAATTTTTACATGTTCCCATGGCTGAAAATGAAATCAAAGGGGCATCGTTTTGTTGATTCAGATAAGGTGATCTAAAACGAAGCAACTGAAGGACCTCTCAAAAAATGGATTCCAGGGTTGAGTTGAGTTGAGTTTGGTGTTTATGGCGCAAGAGCCAGTTTTGGCTATACTGCGCCAAACATTCATAGGTCTGTGGTCTGGACGAGAAAAGAAGAAAAGAAATTGGATAACAAGATGGAGGGTCGAAAATAGAGAAGGATCACTGGGGTACCTCGGGGTCGTGACACCCGTGTTTACCAAAGATAGTAAACCCCTTGGGAAAAGGAAAAGGTCACTAGGGTACCTCGGGATTGTGACACCCGTACCCGCCTAAAGAAGGTGAGCCCCCTGAGGGGAAATGGATTCCAGGAGTGTTCTTAATATTATACGAGCGTTTGAACAAGTGTGTGGATGCAAGAGGGCAGTACTTTGAAGACCAATAAGATTAAATTATTATTCTATTTTTTAATAATTTGTAATTGATCTATTCCGGGAACTTTTTGAGCCTTCCATGTAAGTCAGTGTTTCTCAAACTGTGGGGCGCGCCCCCCTAGGGGGCATCATAACCCTGCGAGGGGGGCGCAAGCCTTTTGAAAAGTTGGAAAAAAATTCTTTTAAAAATTATTAACTTACTGGACGTAAACAAACAAATACATTCTGACATAATAAAAAATAAAATACTCATTTACAATATAATACACTTATAAATGTATCAGTAGTGCACAGTCTATTTTATAATTTTCTTAACAATACTAAGTTAAGGACGTTTAATAATTACTAGTGACCCTATGGATTTGTCATATATTGAGTTATATGCCAACATTAACACTTATCTTGATAATTTATACGGTTTATAATTAATCTCTTAAATGCCGATTCAAAACCGTGCGATTCGCTCTCCAACGCCCCGTTTAGTAGGTAAGCGTATGTGGTGTATTGAGGGGGTGGGTGGTAGAAAATGAATAAATAATCAAATCCTCCTCTATATAATCAGTGAAACCTTCGCAAACACTGTCAAGGTCATTTTATTGCTTTCTAAAGCCTTCTGAATAATTTTATGGATAGCAGTTCACAGAAAAGATATAACTTCGGAAAGACGTACACATATGTCTGAGGGCAATAAACACAGTGGCTTAGCGAGACGTTTATATACGTTGGGGCTCAAGAGGTTTAAGTCCTATTGTATGTTTAATGCCATAGTATTATTGAATTTAATACATCGCTATTGTATGGAGAAGGGGAGGCGATGCAAATTATGATTGAATATTGGGTCGCAAATATTGGAAGTTTGAGAGGCGCTGAGGTAAGTAGATACATTAAAGACATGCGTATGAAAAATATCCAGTAAATATCATCAATATGTATAATCTTTCATCGAGTATTGATAAAAAAATATTATGCATGTCAAACGTGGAAGCTAAAAAAATCTTATTAACTTTTTTCTCAACTTTTCCGGAAACTTTAACGAAAAAATTAACAGTAAAATATATATTAGGTATTTTTACTTGAATGTAAAAAAGAACGTTTTCTTAATATCGTGAGATAAACATTTTACATGACGAAGTATAACTAAAAATTATACGTATTGGCTATGATAGTATGAACTGATTATAATTATTCAGTGTAAATTAAAAATAATGAAAGGTTTTTTTTCTTTTAAATGGTAATTACTTAATAATCATGACACGTATAAAGTTTTTATCTCTGTTTTTTAGTGGATTCTACATAGGTAATATGAAATCCTATTAAAAGGCAAAATCCAATAATAACAATTTATTCTGAAACTAATTTGTAGATACATTCTTGATATTTAAAAAAATGGAGATAGAATGTTATTAAGTAAATTAGTTTTATAAAAAAGAAATTCAATTTTCGCAAGAAACGATTTTTCAAGATGATTGCATCTTTGGTTTTATTTATAGATTACAGATATCATTAACTCGAACTCGATGTGATTGATTTAAAGTTCTGCTACAAGAGAAAGTATCTGAATTCCATATTTTAAAAAATCTTGATGTATATAAAAAGTACCCCATATTTAACTTTTGTTATAATTCAGTGGTGTAAGTTTCCATGGCAATGTAGAAGTAGAAAACAATTTCACGAATTATTTTTCTGATAAGACAACTACATTAACATCTCTACAATTTTCCTGTTTTGTTTCTTGTAGTAAAGAAAGTAAAACATTTGATCATATGGTAAGAGAAAAGGCGCGCATACTGATGTTTCTTGATATTTATTCATAATTCAATTAGTTTATTTTCTGTCAAAAAAGAAAAAAAAATCGGACAATTATAATAAATTTCGCTCCAGTATTTTCTTTGCAGAAAGACAACGCAATTGATGCCTCAGAGAGAGTTGAGTTATGATGTTTATTTGCCTATGTATAAATTAGTTTACATTTTACCATACTGGTTGCTGTGGCTAATGCCACCTGTCTGACGTAGTCAGAACGAGGCTCACGAAATTCATCGCGGCAAGGGGCTAGAAGTACGCCTCTTGTTGGCCTTGGCCACCATACAGGTGACAGTACGAATTAGCTCGGCGAAATTCCTCGAAGGGGCGATAGATGGCGACACCACCTATCTCCTCCTCTTTAATTTAGATATGGAATTGAAGGGGAGGGAAATATTCTCCAGTCCCCTGCACTCGTGATTCAGCCCACAAGACTTTCGGACCCACTGATTTCACGAGCACGTACTCCGTGTGTACTCGGAGGATATTTGGTGGCATCGGGCATCGAACCCAGGCCTTCCGATCTGGAGTCCGATGCTCTAACCACTAGGCTACCCACGGCTTTAGGCACCATATTGGTAAAGTCTAAAAGAGACTTTTTCGTATATATCGAATTATTTTCCCAATACCACGATAGTCATATCCGAATTTGGTGGGACTGAAGTGAGAGATTACAAGACACCAGTTCTGAACCTAGTATTATTTTTCAAGCAACCACACACATTGGGTTTTATTCTCATTTCCCTAATACTTATTGTAATGTCTTAAGCTATTGCTTTTTTTTCACTACTTCCAGACACAGTAAGTCGTGCCAAAAAAAAAACAGAATTTGTTCTAAATACAGCAACAAAAAATCCAAAAGTTGTCCACTGAGCCAAACACAAAACTCAAGAAACTATTTCTTCTTGGTACAGCAAACCAAGTCTTGTCCATGGGGCTAAAACAAAGGAACTCGCTTTCCTTAACACCAAATTCAGTTCAGCGCCTTCGTGCACCAAAACCAAGGGACTATCCTTTTTTTTGTCAGACCCACTAGAAGGTCGGCTACCTTCTCCCCACAAAATAGCAACCCACCCCCGCAGATGTGGAGAATTACGTCAAACATTCCATAATCTACCACCAACAGTATCCAGACACTACACTTATAGTCGATACATTCAACTACCAATGCTTATCTTAGAAATTTTAGAGCCTGTTGTCGTCTTTTTCTTTCAAAGCTTGCCTGCTGCTAAATTTCAGCTGGACAATGCAAGACCAAAGTGGGGCATACAACTTTTAACTTTTCTTCATTTCTAGTCAATTTGTACTGCTGCTATAGTTCGCCTGTTTGTTTTTTTTCGCCTCTCACACATAGAACATATGTGGTAGATGATTGGTACACGACTGGCTCAAGATGTACCATTTACAGCCATGTTAGATAAAGTTTTGTAAACATGCTGGAACAGCATGGATTGACCTATCCAAATCCTTTATCTTTTAATACTTTTTTCACAATAGTTATCGTCAGCCAGGGGGAATATCTCCGCATTGGATTACGTGCATGAAGCTGTAATATAAACCCTATATTTTATGTTTTTTGCCCAATAAATATGACTTGGATATCTGTTGTGTTTCATGGTGCTGCATTTTGAATGCCCAGCCATCAGATATTTTTCTTCTAAAACATATTAGTTTTCATTGATGTTTCACTTTCAAATCCATACAATAGGATTACATTTTGAAGAGTAAATTCGACTTAAATATCAATTTCAAATATCTTAATGAAACTAATTTTCTGTTTTCGTTCTCAAAACGAGGGAACATTTTGAGATTTTTCAGTGATATTTTCTTATCGTAGATTTGCATTGAAGCCCAATTTTCAGTCCCCTCTCCCTTCTTAAATTTAAGAAATTTTCCTGTTATAGATGGTCGGTGAATAATTATATTTTTAAGCATTCATCATTGTTAATATTTCAAATGCTGAATTTGATATTCAGTAATATTTTTTTTTATTTCCAATGGGCTACATACTAGTATTTACCTTTGCAGTCCTAGTACATTCCCCGGAAGCTGGTATCACTTTTTAATGCGGCACAGTATAGGTGGAATACCAATCACTGGAATGTCATTTGATGCCCAGTTTCCTCCCCAGAGGGAGGCACCTGAGCTCTGATGATACGAAACAGTACTAGGAATATATTCAGTAACATACGTAGTTGAATTCATAACCAAACTCACCTTATCAATAGTTGGTCTTTTCCCCTTGAAGTACCAAATCAAATAAATAGTTATCAGAATCCTGAAAATCAAACAATAAGTTATGTACGTGTGTGCTACATATTCATTTAAATAATTTCATTATTTTATTAAGAATAAATAATGAGCTTTAAACATTTTAAAACTTTTTAATTGAAGGAGCGTGCAATTAAATTTTAAACTGTTATACATTAATAACATCAGAGAGATTTCTCAAACTCAGAGTTTCTTATAACTGATTAATGTTCATGAAGTTGCTGATTTCGATCAGGATGAATGGCATTTCGAGACAGTAAATTATTCATCTTATAGATAGAAATGAATCACACACTAAGCTCTATATTTAGGGATTGAAAATAAAAACGAGAGAGATGTATCTGAATTAAACAATATCTGCTTCTTTAAGAAATATTTTCAGTGGATTAGATTTTCAATACAGGGTGGTCCCAAATTCATGGTACAAACTTTAAGGGTAGATACAGGGCATTGTGTAACAATCATTTATCGTATAAGAATGTGTGAGGGAAAGTGACGCGGTGAGGCGCAAACAGGGGGAATAGAAGAAAAGAGAAATGGAGTTATCAGTTGGTTGCGTTGTCAGTAGGGGGCAGTAGATGTCTAGGCACCGTTCAACATGATGCATCTCAGTAGGGAAAAGCGCCATTCGCAATTGCGCTGACGTTTACGATGGGAGTCTTTACGTAAGCCGAAAATGTAGGCATGCATTACATGTATGACCATGCAAATGGTAACAGCAGAGCTGTGCTACGAATGTATCAAGCGCAGTTTCCTGATCGACGAATGCCAGATAACAAATTTTTTTAGTTGTTACATCTTCAACTTCGTGGAACACGTTCGTTCCACATCACCAGACATGTTGCTGGTGTAACGATTATTATTATGACAATACATGATGTCTTAATCGGAGAGCGGATGGTGCACTGCCTGAAATTGTAGGGGAGAAGGGCTGCTCAAAATGCCTTTCCCCTAACGTTCCGAATAGACTCCTCTAGAGAGGGACAAGCGAGAAGACCGGTTTTTTAGGGTTCCGGGTTGGAAGCAGGAGGTAAAAACGTGGTCTGGATGTAAGATGGTTTTTTGAGATGTGCTTGTAAATAAATTGTTTATATTTATATCTCTAGCCTGACTGTGAGTTTCGTATCCAATACGCTACACTGGTCGACGAAGAGCTGTACACAGTCCAAGCTTGGAAGAAAGCACCTTGAACGTTGTGGCTGATAGACCCGAGTCAAGTACAAGAGATGTTGCTTATCCGTAAGTGTAAGACATCAGATCGTTTGCAGAGTATTAAACGAAAAAATCGCTTACACTTCTTTCATTTTCAATGAGTACAAGCCTTGAATCCGGCAGACTATGTTCTTCGACTGCCAGTGGGTGGTACAGCAATGTGCCCTGCAATTGACTTCATAGCTCATATGCTGAAGAGTTTCGAACAGTTATTGTAAATATTACTCTTGTCAACGACGCTTTCAATAAACACTTACCTTTCGTTTCTTATTTTTTGTGTTTGTGCCTTACCGCGTCACTTGTGCCTATACATTCCATACAATAAATGATTGTTACAATGTCCTGTGCCTACCCTTTAAGTTTGTACCATGAATTCGGAACCACCCTGTATTTGCTCCTATATGGCAAAAATAATTTACCGATAGCTAGAAATTCAATTTAGCAACTTATTTTGAAAAAAAGTGTAATTTTTTTTTATTACGATACGTATATTTTCAAGAAATAGTGCTTTTAAAAAAATTTATATTGCTAAGTTTTCTGTGCTACCCAAAGTTTTCTTTTATGACTATTTACACTTTTTAATTTATGGCATTTTTAAAATAAGGATTGTTTACACTGGAAATTAGCATGCTGAACAGAAATAAAAATAAAAAATTCTAATACTACAAACATAATTGGTAATTTTTTTTAAATATATTTTATGACGAGAGAGAAGAGGAAAAAAAATGTTACAAATAAACTATTTTATTTTTTGAAAAATGTCTATTTTACTTGAAAAGTATTTACTCATCAAAGAGAAGGGTTACATATATAATAGATTTGTAATTTGTATAGTCTTTTTATATTTTACAAAGCTTAAGCACAAAATTATTTCAAAAAAAGTTATTTTATTTTATCAAAAATAATAGACTATTAAATAAACTCATTTCAATTTTTAAATGACTAAAAGTGCAATTCTTTGACATAATTTTAACTGTCAAGAAACAAGGGCAAAAACTTAATCAGTACCGACCTTTCTATATTTCCACACTATCCCTAGCAAGAACATTTAGTTAGATCACCATTAATTTTGATAACAATCTTTTTTAATTAGATCTTTAGCAATTATCATTTCAGTTTAAGGTATCCGACTACGTTCAGAACCGTGATTTTAAAAAAGCTCATAAATGGATAATTTTCATGATATTTAGTGTCACTTAGATTAGAATACAGGTATAATATCGTTTTAAGGACATTTTCACAAAAAAAATTATTTAAATACAATATTTTGGCAAAAAATTAACTTAGAACAATCTTTTTTCCAAATGTTCTCCTTTTGTGAAAAATGCTTCTGTTATAATATTTTGCCCATATATAGCTCAGACCTCTGTACAGAGGCTCAACTAGAATTTTCGAAATATATAACTTAGAAGTGGGTTTATCCATATTTTACGACAACAGAGGGGAACAATTTTAAGAAAAACACGCCAATAATTATTTCAATTGGTGGTAACTCTAAAAATAATGTGAATTTTTCAAAAATTCTAGTTGAGCCTCTGTAGAGAGATCTGAGCTATATACAGGCAAAATATTATTATAATAGAAGCATTTTTCACAAAAGGAGAACATTTGGAAAATAGATTATTCTAAGTAAATTTTTTGCCAAAATATTGTATTTAAATAAGTTTTTTGTCAAAATGTCCTTAAAACAATTTTATACATGTATTCTAATCTAAGTGACACTAAATATCATGAAAATTATCCATTTATGCGCTTTTTTAAATCACGGTTCCGAACGTAGTCGGATACCTTAAAGTCTTCGGAATCAAACTGCAACTATATCTCAGTTAAGAAAGTTAACTGTTGGGACGAAACTTTATATTATGAAATGCTGCACAGTTATCGTAAAATTACTGCTATGCCGTGGATTCGTTTGAAAGGAATTAATTACATCTACTTTGCCCCCCTTTTTAATAATCTTGCCTATATACTAACATGAAAGTTTCACAGGCTCTTGTTTTTCTTTCTTTTAAATTTCCTTTATCTTTTTTTTAAATTTAAATATATATGTTTATGGATATGTTACTTTTTATTTTTTTTCTAAGTTTTGTTCATGTGTTTACCCTTTTAATAAAACAGCTTAAATTCTGTTTAGAATCAGAATCTAATCCAGTTAAACTGAGTCAAAAGTATGAAGAAAATCTTTTCGTATTTTTATCTTATATTAATTATAAATAAACCTTTTTAGAAGCACATAAAAAATCGGCGGGTTAAAATATAATTCATTATAAAAAGTGCATAGATACGCACATATATATGAATATTCTTCAGTATTAATTTGGCGAAGAAAGTTCCGACTCTCTGTACTTTTTTATTTCGATTATTTCAACGTATGAGTAAAATCAAATTAATATATTTTAATAATTTTCAGCCTATTTATTAGGCTAGCTACCATTTTTTGCACTTGCAGAAAACTCCAAGTAAATTTCTACATAAATTCTCCCTTTTATATTTTATATATATACAAAATATACAAATCCCTATGGAAATTTTTGAATATGCAAGAAAATGGAAAACGCCCTTAAATTAATCCTTTTGTAAGGAATAAAATTAAAAATTACAAAATTTTAATCTTAAAATCTGTAGCATGTCAGATAGAATCTTTAGGTAAGCCAAGTTTTAACATTAATGTTTTACACCAGCATTAGTTGCTCAATTATCAGTATATATTTAGGAACTGTAAAAATTATTCGGCTGAACATTACAAGACATTTATTCCTTTGCGAGCTTCGGATTTATTAGGTTGGGGAAAAAGAAATTCATTATTATATTTATTATTTATATTTATTTTCCACTACCAATGACTATTATTCCTGCTTACCTCAAGTTGAAATTCACTTATGTTACACTTTTCAGTCTAAGAGATTGTAAATACATTATATAATTATATAAAAAGAAATATCTAATTCTTAGTCCATCCTGTGTGAATATCTGGTTCCGGTCAAGCTCTGGAATATATTCGTTATCAAATTAAAGCCCTTCCTCCCCCCCCCTCCTTATGCTTTAATTTCAAATAGATTTTTTTCTTTACTAATTTGTATATTATTTATTAGTAACCCGCATTTACAAATTAGAAAAATTGAGGAAATGGAAGTTTTTATATAAAACTTTGCTTTTTTTCAAATGTGAAATCTAATTACATTACGTTTAAGATGAATTTTTTCCTGGAAAATATTAATACTAGTTTTAAAATATTCTATATCAAAGCTTACCACGCAGTCAAAATAAAGATAGCTGCACAGATTCCCAGAACTAATAATTTTGTGGAAGGAGTTTCTAAAGGTCTCCCAGAAGTGTCAATATCTGAAACGAAAAAAGGTCATTAATTGCGAAAATGAAATATGAATGAACTAGTAACTAATATTTTTGCGGAAAATGCATTTAAAAGTCTTCTAAAAGTATTGAAAACAAATGAAATAGAAATATTTTTAATTAGCAATTAAATATTTTAGTTCCTTTAGTAATAGACAGAGGTAGTAATTATCTAAGGAAATATATATATCGTCGGTCTAATTATCAGACAGCGTAACTCCATCTGGGATGCTAATTTTATACAGTAGGGCTAGGCGCCAAGTTGTTGTTTATGTTCGCCAAGATAGGCGATAATATTACAATATGGTTTACTTTGATATTTTTATCGTGCGATAATGTGGTTGCCATGGGGATAACGTATATTAGTGTTATAGTTTTTTGTTTTAATTTTTTTTCCGCGGGATCTCTGCTCAGCAAAAGTAACACATTGTTACAAATTTTGTATAATGAACGCTTAAAATAGTGTCAATAATTTATATCTGGAAGTGTAATACATTAAAATTACTTTCTGTTGTATTTATTTTATGTTAAAATCTTGCCACACCACCTCTCCCTTCGAAATCTAGTTTTAATACGAAATAAAAAAAAGTCGTGATTACACTGATCGAAGAATAAATTAAAAGCGGTGCGCGCACTGAGGCATGGCGTAGACAAAAAAAAAAGGATTAAGGAATCGCGCCAAAAAGCGCTTGGCGCGTTGCACTCCTATATCAAATCAGTAACACCGGTGGAGTTACGCAGTCTGATAATTAGGCCGACGATATACTGTGGTATACACGATAGAGACATGGTATGTAAAACATTTCTTGTATAAGTACGAATTAGAACTAATAAAAGCAGACAAGCATTTCTAATTCCAAAAACTTATATTTCTAGCTTTCTTTTTATTCCTCATATTATTAACGTTACAAGCTTTGATGGTATGTAATAATTAAATATAAAATTTGATGACTCACACACACATAGATCTTCCGAATCCGCACCTTCTGTCATAGTCTTCTTACCCTCAGGACATGGAAAGCAAGAATCCGCTGCTTTTTTATTATTGTAGAAGTCTCTAGGACACAAGGAACATGACGAGTCTTGTCCACTCGTGTAACTGCCAGGAGGACAAGGATCTGAAGAAGAAAGAGAAATCCATAAAGAATGAAATATAAAGATTTTTGGGTACTTTCCGTTTCGAGGGACTGTAAAAATGCAACAAAAAGAATCGCCAAAAATGCCAGTGAAAATGTATTAATCGTGGTAAGCCTACCACACAATTCACGAGTTTAAGGGCTTGTGGCGCATGTGTAGAAATTAAAAAAGAAAACTTCTTATTTCGTGTTTGGGGCATAATTTGGCAAAAAAAATTAACCACTTCCAACGTCGGGGGGGGGGGGGGGGGGGGGGGGGGGGGGGGGGGGGGGG
>BMAV01027223.1:32610-45739 GCA_019973955.1 Trichonephila inaurata madagascariensis | reverse complement strand
TCTGTAACTAAACAAAGAAAAAAATAGATCTATAAAAAATATAGACTCCATAAATATAAACCCATTTAAAATTTACCAAATCGAAAAAAAGGCGCCAATAAGGGGTAATGTCCTAAAATATATCTCAGTTTTTGTGGCTAAACAAAGACTTAAGTTATTATATTTTAGAATATGTGTGTTATGTTGCTTCTTTCTGAAGACTTTTTGATTTGACGAATTTTGATAGCAAACTAACAAAGCGTCTCCGGAAGTTAAACACAGTTTTGTTTAACCGCAACTGCAGTGGCAGTTTTGTAGTTAACCGCTTGCGCACACGTATCTGGGGTAAGTTATTTTAATTAATATATATTATATATAAGATTGTAAGTCCAGTGAAGCTATTATAGCTGGATTTTGTTGCTTTTACACGTATTAGTGAATGTTCAAAATGTTTAAGATGATTGTCGCTACTGCCGACTGTGAAGTGTGTTTTGTAACTGACTGTATTCCGTTTTTTGAACGCAAAGAACATTGAGCTAGTTTAAATTCAATTTGTAGAGATTTATGGTGAAAATGTATAATAAGGGATGATCGGTTTGACAATTTAATGATGGGAGAATCAATGTTCATGGTGAAGTACAGAATGGGCTGCCTTCTGTTATCAGTGACGGTTTGGTCGAAAAGTGAATGAGAAAATTCGTGACAACAGATGGTTTAAATTAAGATTGCTTTGTAATGAGTTTCCATAAATTTTAAAAACTTCGCTGAAGGCATCTTTCTTTAAAGAGAATATAGACAAATTTACTTCCCGATATAAAAAAAAACCTGAACAATGGTGATAACTATGTAGAGAAATAGTTTTCCGACATGCTCTTTCATGTAAAAACAAATTTAGTTTTGAAAAAAGATTTTTTTATGCGAGTTTTAACAAAACGGTACTTAGTTTCCGGACACATCTCATACATTTTTTCTGTCAACCTTTCTAGGTTTAAGCTGCTTGATGAGTTGAGTGCAAATTCTGTTTCAATTGCCAACCCCAAAAAGATGGGACAATCTCACATTCGTTATTATAAAAACAGAAAGAGTTGTTTGTTAAATGTAACAAGGTTCCACAATCTGGACATTGATTGTGGATTTGGAACGCTAAGCGTTGACTACATAGTCAGAAAGAAACTAAAAATTCCAAGTTCATCATTTATAATTCATTGTGCAGTTTTAGTGTTGCATGATTTTGATAAAATGAAATTCGTTATTTACAGTTATAACCGCATGTAGAAATATTTATTTTCTAATAATGAAACAACACATCCAAATATCGGGATTCACTTACAGAGTCATTTGTTTCCATCATGGTTTATTAAAATATATATATATCATTTTCACAACATTTCGAGTCACTTTGTGATTTGTAACGATTATTGGCCTGCTAACATCAGCATCAAAATAACATCAACAAAAATTGTTCTGCGAATTGTTTAATATCACTATTGAGTTTTTCATAAATAAAAAAATATAAATCAATTATATATTTCTTTTAAATAAATCCTACTTTGATTGAATAATATGGTTTTTCTGTCATCTTGCCTAATAGGCAGATAATATTTAAAAGTCCGTCAGAAACTAATTTATTTTCATGTTTAAAATTATCTAATCATTATTTCATAAAAGGAAACTTTTTGTCTGCGTTGTGGAAATATTGAAGAATCCATCTCTATCCATACCTCTGGCTGCCATTTTCTAAAAATCTATGTTATTAACAATATTGAAACTGCTGATTAATAGAAATTTTATTAAATTACTATACATTGATTATACCTGTAATCGAGATCTACATAATTTAGTCCGAAACAGTATTTGTTTTTTACTTACAACATTTGTCTTGATCTATTCGATAACCAGGAGAACAGCTTCCAAACTGCGCCGGAACGAAATCTAAAACAAATAACAATAGAAATAATATTAATATTCAATATAGCCTTGTTACTTTTATAATGTTTAATAATATGTATTCTCTTAAACACGCGAACGAAAATTATAATGAAATGAATCGAACTGTAAATATACACCAATGAGCCAAAACATTATGAATACCTACTTAATAACACGTTACATCACTTTCTGCCTGCAAAACAGCTGCAACTCACCTTGGCATGGATGTATACATAAGCAGTGTGGTCAAAATCATATATATGCCCTTTTATATATAATTGGTTAAAGTCTATAGGATAAATCACTATTTCGCTTTGTTCAAAAATACAAATCATTACATAATAAATGTTACGAATAAAAGATGTGACGAAGTAAGTTTATGTTTAAGGTATTATCCCAAAATGCAAGAAAGTTACAAAGAAAGAGCAAGCTTTAATTTTCACATATTACAAGTAGAAGCCTCTTTACAAAATGCAATCACTGAACAACATAGATTAAATGTGTAATCATTCTTACCAAAGGTATCGACTACAATTCTGCCTGATTATTTTTTCTTTCCTTACTTATAATTAAAATTAAATTGGAAAAACAGGCTGTATTTACATCCTCAGATCGAATAAATGTTTATACATTACTGGCAATTAAAATTGCTACACCAAGAAGGCGACGTGTTACAGACGTGAAATTTAAATGACGTCAAAATGGAAGAAGGTGATATGCAAAAGATTAGCTTTTCAGCGCATTTAGACAAAGTAGGCGCAGGTAACGACACCTACAATGTGTTTGAATGAGAAAACTGTTCAGCCAATTTCTCATACACGAATTGCATTTGAATGTTGTTACCTGGTGAAAAGTTGTTGTGATGCCTCGTGTAAGAAGCAGAAATTGATAAAGGTCGAATTGTAGCGTACCGGAATTTCGGTTTATCGTATCACAGTATTGCTGCTCGCGTCGGTCGAGATCCAATGACTGTTAGCAGAATAAGGAATCGATGGTTTCAGGACGGTAATACGGAATGCCGTGATGGATCTCAATGGCCCTCTATCACTAGTAACCGAGAAGACAAGCATGTTACCCGAATGGCCTTAATAAATCGTGCAGCCACGTCACGAGCCCTGTGTCAAGAACTGGGGTCGTTTGCAAAACAACAAGTGTCTGCACAAACATTTCGATGACGTTTGCTGCAGCATGGACTCTCTGCTCAGAGACCATGGCTGCGGCTGCCCTTGATGCTGCATCACAGACAGGAACGTCTTCAATAGTGTGATCAACGACGAGCCTGGTGTACGAATGGCGACACGTCATTTGTTCAGATTATACCAGGTTCTACTTACAGCATCAAGATGGTCGCATCCGTGTTCGGTGGCATCGTGGTGAACGCACATTGGCAGCGTGCATTCTTCATAGTCATACTGGCCCACCACCTGACATGACGGTATGGGGTGCTATTGGATACACATCTCGGTTGCCTCTTGTTCGCATTGATGGCACTTTGAACAGTGCCAGCCACATTTTTGGTGTGTTATGACCAGTGGCTCTACCCTTTATTCGAGCCCTGCGAAACCCTGCGTTTCAGCAGGATAATGCACAACCACATGTTGCCGGTATTGTACAGACCTTTTTTGATACGGAAAATGTTTGACTCTTGCCCTGGCCAGCACACTCACCAGATCTTTCACCAATAGAAAACGTCTGGTCTATAGCTCGCCACCATACTCCAGTAACTACAGTTGATAAGCTGCGGTTTTGTGTTGAAGTTGCATGGTCATCTGTACCTGTACGTACCATCGAAGTACTGATATTACTGCCAGAGGTGGATGCTTTTGGTACTGATTTCTCAGGATCTATGCACCCGAATTTCTTAAAAATTTAATCACTTGTTATTTCTGGTATAATATACTTGTCCAATAAATATCAATTTGTTATCTGCATTTCTTCCTGGTGTAGCAATTTTAATGGTCAGTAGTGTATATTTGACATATAAACATATATAATAATTCATATACGATATTTTGAAGTATTTTGTTAACTTTTGACTATGACCTTAAAAATTAATTTTAAAAAATAGATTATTTGCTTTATATTATTAATTAGCTATAATTTTTTCTAAATCGGCAGTTATCATTAACCCCAACCTCACTTCATTCTTAATTTTTTAAATATGAAACAAATTGAATATTCGATTTGCTGCATAATAAACAACGCTCCTGTTGAACAGCCATTTTGAATTCGAGAACATAATGTTAATTCTATGAAAATTATATTTTCGTCCTCAAACCTAAACTGGTGTATCAATTTGAATGCAACGATCCAATACAGCACAGGAAATATTGAGATTTTCTGTATGTTTTATGTCGGAACTAATTGGATATCGGTCCTCTATGGATTTTTGTGCCAAAAAGTTGCACATTTTCGCCAAATTCGGGAGGTAACATTATACTGACAGCCAAAATTTAGAAATAGTGACAAAACTCATAGAAGATCAATATCAATTTTTTTTCTTTTATGTTATAAGGGCATATTTTAATGATTCCTTTGGGGATTTTTCTCTCTTGATCTTTAAAAAATATTTATAATTATTTTAAAGTATTAGAGAAAAAATATACTTCCAGAGGTACCTATGTAAAGATCTTATGCCCATATTTGGTAATTCTTGGAACTGGCATCCCCCCACCTAGCAACAGTATCTTTAGACAGGAAGGACAAGTAGAGAGGAAGAAAAAAAAAGGTGGCAGACACGTGAAAATGGTGGATTGAAAATTGCAAAAAGGTAATTGTTCAAAATAGAACGGTGATCTAAATTTGTCTTTATTTACATTTGTTTTGTGTTCTAATCATTTAACTAACAATCAATAAATACTTGGGACAAAATAAATGGAGTTCTTTGTCTGCTTCTGAAAACATTGGGTCCTAAGGCATGGAACAACTGGGCTAGGGTCCAAGACCTCAAACTCGGTCGAGGGCTTCATCTCGTTCTCGACTCGGCTTCAATAAGATCCTCATCTGAATAATTTAAATCGTCAAATGTTATTTGCTGTCCCGTTCTTTGAAAAACTGGGAATTTCGAATCATATGCCAACTGCCAACAGTAGCATTATTACGCCCTGTCCGTAATGAGTTTAAACCTAGGCCTACCACATTACACTATTATTAATCAAAATGTGGCAGTCATTCGATTCGGTTTGTGCCTAGGTTTGTGAGATTGTGATTCATACACACTTTTTTGCTTTACTATAACTTGTTTTGTTTTTTACTGTCTACATATAAGGTCCACAGATGAGGCTTATTTTTGCAAAAGGTCCCACAAGAGGCTTCAAAAAATCTTAAAACATCACTGAAGATTGGCACACCAAATCATACCAAGTTCTTCAATAGAAGGAAGGGAAAAGGTCCCTATCTCTTAGAAACTTTTTTGCTTTCCCTTTTTTTGTAATTTATGCACTATTTTAGATTTATTAAAGTAGAATTTCCTTAAAATTAACTTTATATTCAGGAATTCAAAATGAACTGTAAATGGAAGGTTTAAAGAAACAATTATTTTAACTCTGCCTGATAATACAGAAACAAAATTACCTTCCGCTTCCCTTTCAAATCGTTTCTTCGAGCCATTGTAATTTTCATCGGATGATTTTGGAGACAGCAGGAAACAGTGGTAATGTTCAGGAGAATTCACGTTGATCTCGGGAACGAATATACTTCCAGGTAAGCGTTCACGCAATTTGTTACGTTCCCTCACTCCAAATTTTGAGCCTTTCCACAATATCTTATGTTCTTTAGCATACTGAAGAGTCTTTTGCGAGGGTTCACAAACTAATTTAATATTTGTTCTTGACCCAGAATAATCATTAAGACTGATTTCTAAGCGCAGTTCAGAAGAAATATGTAAAAACAGCATCAGACACAAAAGAAGAAATAGTGGAGAATGCATTTTGGAAATAAAAGTTTAAACTACATTGAAAATGGGATTTGAAATTATAAAAAGAAAAACCAACGCAGAATTCATGAACAATTTGTTTTCTGTTTTAGAAGAAAAGTTACCATTATTGTTAATTTTCACTTTACTTAAGCGTAACAATGACTTCGGTTGTAATAATATAAACAGCTATTGTTGTGAATTTCCTTGTTATGAAAGTTTTACAAAATAAAAGTTCATGAGACATAAAGGTATCTGATAATTTGCTGTTTATTATTTTGATCACGAATGGGATTTTAATTATCAAGCCATATATATATGTTCATACCAATAAAATAATTCATTCTATTTAAAAAATTCACAAAAATGTCTTATTTGCTTGGAAATAAGCAAAAGTTATAGTTGAAGATATTTTAATTACAAGTTTTCTATTAGTTGATTAATTGCTAATGTCTCACTTCGAAGCAACATTGTGTGTGTGCGTGTGTGGTTTATTGGCAACGGACCTCGTACTTCTGAACCACTGTCTAGTGACAAAAACGAGACCTGAGCTAGCAATCCACTATAAATTTTTACACCCCTCCCGAGCGAGGATTTTGGATCTCATCAGCACATTTATCCAGCATATATATATGGCGTGTTTCCAGTGCCACCGGGACTTGAACCCATGACTCAATAGAAGTGACACCAATACTATAAAGCCATAACTTACCAGACCGACAAACTTGCAGGATGTGTAGGGGCTACAAAGACGACTCGAAATCACATAGGATAGGTCACAAATGCTATAATTGCGAGCTATGGTGCAAAAAATCAGAGAAAAAGAACAGAAACAGCAGCATATTAATGAGACAGAAAACATATAATTGAAAGGTTGTCCTTCAACAGGTACTCTAAATTACGACCAGAAGTCGTCTGGCAGGCCTAGTAGTGGTGCTGCTTGGATTTCCATACGTTCTGGAAGATTCCTGGTATCCCACGTATCCTCCCGACAGCTACAGATAGTCGAGCGATGAGGTCTTCAACTGAAGGTATAGGTATCTCGTACACCGAAAAGAGCCAGTTAACTCGTTAAAGAACCAGTCTCATATAGCCTTCTTTTCATACTTCCGAAGGTCGTGTGATGTGGTATACGCCGGTTCGGGTAACGTTCCTGGTACAACCTCAGAGCAAATTACCCTTTACAATCTGCAACTCCATACACTATCAGCATGTCGGCAGTTCCTCGTTTGAATATGTTCATCTTACTACCTCATGAAACGGATCGTAAATGACGACTTCCAGCAGGATTGGTGTTCACAAAGTCTTCCGTTCAGCGCTGTCTACCGTAAGACTGCCTGGTGGAATCTTCCAGAACGTCAGGAATTCTATGCAGCCTCACTGTCAGACTTTCCAGATGACTTCTGGTTGTAATTTTGAACACCTGTTGTAATACAACCGTTTAATGAAATGTTTTCTCTCCTATTAATGTGTTGCTGTTTCTGTTCTTTGCAGCATAGCTCGCAACTACGGCGTTTGCAACCTTGCATTCTTACTTGCATTCCTATGTCTTTGTAACCTACTCATCCTGTAAGTTTGTCAATCGGGTAGAGCGAATAACCATGTATAAAAGTGAAAAAAAAATAATAATGAATATCAACTTTGGTTGAAAGTAAATTAAAGCATTTTTTCTATAAAAGTGTTATTATAATTGAATTTCCCCGTTAAAATAAATGCATGTGCAAGAAGTAACTTAAGAAATTATTAATACGAATCAATCTCACAACTCGTATCTTTTTTAAATCCTTTCACATAGAAATAAAAAAAAATTGTGCAAATTCGCTAATTTTACTTCTGATTTCAACTTAAAATGAATGTTTCCTCTTTTGATATATTAATAAATTTTTGGCGTTTAAATTTACTATAATTTTTACTTTTGTTTTCATTACGGTAGCTTTTATATCTCTCATAAAGTTTAAAAAGTGAACTACTTCTTTTAGAGGAGATATTTTGATGAAGAAAAACTCTTTCAGAATGAACATTTTCTAAAATTTCAAAAAAATACCCACTAGAGTTTAAAATTATTCAAATTTTTGTAATTTAATGAAATTACCGTTAGTTATAAATATTTGAAACCCCGCCCCCCCTTTTTTTTTTTCAGTATAATCAAGCAAGTTTGTACCTGAAAGTTTGCAAAATTTCATTTAACCCTTTAACTGTTAAATTATTTTGATGTACGTACATAAATTGTCAATTATTTTTATTGCAAAAATCAAATGTTTTGCACAAAATAAAATATACTTATTAGTTAAAAATTGATATTTTGAATTACATGCCTAAAAATTTTTAAGGTTTTGTAGCAACAGCATATTTGCTTGAAGTAGCTGCCTCACAATGTGGCAGTGGTAACGTTCGTTTCTAGTGGAGCTTTATTTTCTTAAAATAATAAAATAAAAATGAATTCTTATTAGTAGTTCAGTAATTCAGTTTTGTGTGGTATAACTGGAAACCCTTTTCCAAGCACAAACTAACTTTGCAATCATTACAACATTCCCTCTCTTTATCTTTTTTTTTCCATTTCCATTCCATTTTTTTGAGCAATAAATTTTGCGCTGTCTTGTAGACTTACGTTTCGTAAGAATAGGAGGAATATGAGATATAAAATGTCGTTCTGTAAGACAGACAGGGTAATCTACTGTGTAAGTGGTCTGCCAGAATTCTTTTGCTTAGAAGCTGCTTCATCATATTTATAAAAAAAAAGTAGTTCTACTACTTGGATTCGAAATTCTAAAAATGTAATACTTTTCCCAACAACATATTTATAGATCAAAAATGAATTCCAGAGTACATATACCTTGTCTAGTAAATGCAAAAATATCTTTTTATAATATTTTTTCTGGCGTTTTCGGATCGTCGGATGAAAGGATATTTCTGATCACAGCACTCTGCACTCCTAATGGTTAGGTTGTGGTCATAAAACAATCTTTGGCTTGAGTATATCTTCAATTTTTTTAATTTTTGAGTTGATCATGGAAATATGAATAATGCTCATCAATTATCATCTATTGAGTTGAATCCGAATTAACTTTTGTGAAGGGGCTTTACGTGACTTTCAACAACTAATCCTCTTGGGGAATCTTTGGGCTAGCATTCGCGTTTATTTCACAGCCATCCTTCTCAAGAAGAAACCATGAGATGCAAATTAGTTAGTGTATATAAAGTTAGAGTTTAATAAACGATGATCAGTAGGAGTGGAGCAGCTGAACACAGTGTTGCTATGGTAAGAATTAGAATTACGCATCGCGACTAAAGGACGGATTTTAGCTACTAAGTTAGTGAATCTAGAATTAATAGGATAGAATCGATTAAAGCAGAGCTTCTCAAGCTTTCTAAACTTGCGACCTAATTTTCAATCATAATTTTCATCGCGCCCCCCTCCATACAATAACAATGTATTGAATTCAATAATAATATACTTTGACGTACGACAGCAATATGACTTTAATTATAAACTGTACAAATTAGCAGGATAAGTATTAAATTTTGTATATAATTTTATGACATGCCCATAGGTTTATTGGAAATTATTAAACATGTTCTTAACTTAGTATTGTTAAATTAATTATGAAACATATTGTGTAGTACTGATGCATTTATAAGTGTATTATATCAGTGTGCATGCGTATTTTATTTTTTATTATGTTAGAATGTATTTTGTTTTGCTTCTTTTCAGTCAATTAATAATTTTTTTAAATAATCTTTTGTTTTCAGCTTTTCAACATACTCGCCCCCCCCCCTCTTGTAGGGTTATCACGCCCCCTAGGGGGGGCGCCCCACAGTTTTAGAAACATTGGATTAAAGTTAATCTATTTGAATTTCGTGCTCTTATTCAAGTATAGTAGCTGTTGCTTTCTTTATATCACTCCAAGGGTTCCCTTTTATAGATTACTTGTTCTGGAATATTATCTTTGATAATAATAAATTAGATTTATTATGGATAGTCTTGGTCATTTATCGTTACCACCAACAGCTTTAGGTAGACAAGATGATGAGGAAGTGACTTCAGGGGTAAGATCATAACATTTTTCCAATATAGATTCGGGTTTGACACATAAATGAAGCCGAAATAAACACCCGTCTATCAGGGTATAACAGCAAGATGTACTAAAAAAAACTACCTTTATAACACCACTCGGGCGTGATATTTTAGAGCACTAGTGCCTTACACGAGATTATCTTGGACAGGTTATCGACATGACAGTTATAAAAGGTTAATAAATAAATTAAATAGTAGCTTAATCTGTGAGAAAAATATCTTTTTAAAAGTAAGCAGTAGCATTATATTAAGAAATCATTTCGTCTGGAAATAAATAAAATATAGAAAGTATTCAAACAGAAATATGAAAATACTTTATAATAATATAATTTCTCTTCTAACAAGCTTAGACTCCTTGAATGAACCTTTGAACAAAACTGGAGAATTTATGCAGCAATGTAGTATAGTACACATATCATCACTTTTTCTTGTGCCAACTTTTTAAAATAATAATTAACAATCACAACGATTAATTTGCCTATGATCAACTTTAAACAAACTATAATAAAAAACTGTTATAAAAATGTATAAATTTTTTTAAAAAAGATTTTGCGTTTTTTTAATTTTAAAATGAATAAAAAATAATAACATACCGACAATATTTGTAAAGCTGATATACTGCAATTTTTTATGTATTAATTAAAATTATAAAGGTACAAAATAGCAATATATATATATTCCCCTCTTACAATTTATATACCGAGTTTAATTACAAGTTATCAAACAGCTTTGTTACGTCGCTAGTAATTAAAAAAAACTCGTCCACTGAATATTAAAAATTTGTACTTTTCTTTTTTTTTTCCCGGCAGTACTGCATTTCAATACGCATCGGAGATAATTAACCACTTTTTAAACAATGTTTGTTTTCATAAGTTCCTATGCTGATATATGGAAACAAGAGTGGGATTTGGAAGGAAATCTTTATTCTGGAATGACAGTAGTAGCAGTAGGAATTCAATCGTTGTCAAATCAAGCAATAAGTGCTTCATCAAACTTATCCTAGTGATAGCATCGTACTTCCACACGTTTGCAGTCGCAAAATATGAGATGCAACTGAAAATCATGCCAAATGCCAGGTACTCGGAGTAATAAAATTTCCTTGGGTAAAAAAACTGTCAAAAGCAGACATCTATCGTGAATTGGGTATTTTATACCACCCATTTGTTATGAATAACGGTTCAATGAAGAGGAGCCTTAGGAGAGGGAGACCGTCAGCCCACCCTATAGCCCAGACTTGGCTTCAGCTGATTACTACTATGACTCATATGAATGTGAGTTGACGATGGCTTCACTGAAGATGAGAACAAAACACTGAGACAGATTGGTTGAAATCATAGACGGCTGAATTTTATGCAGGGGAGGGGGGATTCTAAGTCGGTAAAAGTGCTCGAATGTATTTTGCGGATATGTTGGAAGAATATAGAGCAGTTCTGCCTTTAAAATGCAAATTTTAAAAAAAATGCTATATCCATGTGAGTTTTTCATTTACATTGAAACGAAGGTAGATTTTCGAATTGCCCTCTCATATTACAAGTATGTTTTTAAAATAAATTTAATTCACGTTTTTCTTGATTTATAGAGGATTAAATGTTTTTATAATGCAATTTATATATATATATATATGTAATAATTCCCTCTAACATACTCTTAATTAACTCTTTAATGATCTATAAATAATCTTTTTAATTCTTAGGTTTAAAAATAAACGTTGTAATCTTAATCGTAATCGGCTAAACCGATTTCCGTATTCCGCGCATTTTAGCCAATCAGATGCCAAAAGGAAAACGCCTATTCAACGTAATCGCGCTCTCTTTCTCTGCTTGCCCCCATCACGTAAGATTGTAAATACTTGTTGCTTTTTTTTTTTTTTTTTGTCTTTGTATTGTGTCCACCAAAACATGTTAACGTAACGTAATTGTGCTTTAATCTGTTGATGTGTGCTCATAATAAAGGAGTAAAGCTATTCTGAAGACGTCATTACTAAATCAACATTGATACTTACTCTACACCGGCCATCACTACTTCAATCTATTACATATATATATAATCACTTTTTATGTAAAAAAAAGAAATGTTACCACAGAAAACCTAAGATATTTCTTAAAATTACTTTTTTACAGCTTCAAAACATTTTTTTTGTCTGAGATTAGAAAATTATTATAAATATAAAACAAAATACTTAACATTTCATTTCTATATATCTTAAATTTAATCATAAATGAAATTTGTTTTATAAATTAATTTCGGTTGAAATTGTGAACTTACTGTGGTAAACAATAAATCTAATTGAGTAAATCTTTAATAATTTAATTTATAAAGATGATTCATATACAGTTTTTAAACAGCATGTAAAACTTTGTTCATAGTCATAATATGCATCATTAAAATAAGTTTCGGTTTAATTTTTGAAAATATTAATTAAGTGAAACAATAAACACACACAAAAGATTTCATATAACTTCAGATTTATTGAAATTCATGCAATTTAATATTATGTACAATAGCTATAATAATTTTGCGAATAATATATAAAAGAAACAAAGTGATTACAATACAGTTTCCAATTAAATGATTATATGCTACTATGAGTAATGCTATTTATCTATAAAATGAATTGAAGTTACTTTGATAGTGATGTAGTTGAAATGTTTTGTTCCAATAGGGTGAGCTTGGTATTTATTAAATGATAAATCTGCTTTATATTTAAATAAATAAAATGAGAAAAGAGAATAAAAGTAGTTTTGCTGTATCTTTTAAATAGCATTTTTGTCAATAAAGAATTGTTGAACAGGACGAGAAATAGCTTTAAATCGATTCTGCAGTGAGACATATTCAAGTCTGCATCCTGATGAAAGGAAACGGTGTGTATCTTGCTTCAAAAACATTAAAGATATTAGAAAAACTATACATTTTACACGATAAACCTACGGTTTTTAAATCTTAGTACTGCATTGATTTGAGCAAAATCACTGAAGGCGAAACCAGAATTCAGTGCATTGCCTGCGATTCAGCATCTTTGCATACCAAACTGTGACCTGTGTCGATTAATGTAATCTTATTTCGAAGAAATGGAGTGGAAATTAGATGCATGTTTCATCAGGGCTGTTTATTTTGTTCAGCTGAACAACCTTAGAGAAGCTTATCGGTCTTAAAACAGGGCTATTTTAGCGTAGTGAGGCATTTGTGAATCCCTGTCCCTGTAAAAGTGTAACTCGGACTGTCAAATAGAAGTA
>BMAV01027223.1:721-11608 GCA_019973955.1 Trichonephila inaurata madagascariensis | reverse complement strand
AAAAACCCCCCCCCCCCCCTTCTGGATTCTATTCTTTCGGTTAGCACGTTTTTCTTCATCGGCGCCCAAGTGTTATCCCTCCCACCCTTCCCACTTTTATTTATGTTCCCTTTCCTTTCATTTGTTCCAGTTTTTTTATTTTTTTATTTAATTCCTTTCCTCCGTGCCATTATTAGGGAACATTAAAAACAGTTTTGAACGATTTCCATCAATTGGGATATGCCGAAATTTAATTCTGGATTTTTAAGCGCTCGTTTATGATCAATTTGGGTTTCTTTATTGGAATGAATTATATTATCAGATGTTTCGCGTCGGTACAGAGAGAATATAGCTTTTGGTTTCTCATATTAATATATGTTACTAAATATTTAATAATAGTTGATTTTTTTTCGATCTTATAAACACGATCGAAATTGTTGTAAATGAAATTAATGGAGAAATAATATATAAAATTGGCTTAAGATGTCTCAGGGGTTGTCTCGAAGGGTGAAAATATAAACAATTTTCAAAAAGGTATAATTCTTTTAAATTTAAATTAAATAATTCGAATCTTTTACGCATTATTTAGAAAGGATTTTATTGCTTCAAAAAAATACAAAATGTTTGAAATATAATCATAATTTTAAAAATTATAAGCATATGAAAATGTGTAATAAATATTAAACAATTTTTGCGTTGCGCATGCTGTTTTCTAAAATATTAGCCTCTGATGTATACAACTTTATAGAATTATAAATGTATCATACTCTTTTCACCCTACATCATTTAAGAATAATTTATTTTTTTGTATTTCAAAATATTTGAAAAATATTGAAATTTTTTAAAAAAATTTTGAAAATGTAATTTTTTTATTTTTTAAAAAATATGATTTATTATTCTATTAATATAAGATTACTACAGTGTAGTAAGGATGCACATTTAACTTTATAAATCAACTTATATAGAACTATTTTAGAAAATAGCATGCGCAACGTAAAAATTAATATTTCTAATAGAAATGTTTCTTATTTTCATATGCTTATAATTTTTAAAATTATGATTATATTTTAAACATTTTTATGCTTTTATTTCTTTATAAATAATGTGCAAAAGATTCGAATTATTTCATTTTTATTTCAAAGAGTTATATATATTTGAATATTGTTTATATTTTCAGCCCTTTGTAGAAAGTTAACACCCCTGAGACTTCTTAAAAAATCATATATGTGTGCTTCATTAACTGTACTTCGGTGGGAAATATCTAATTTCAAAAATAATTTCGCAACTAATTTATGTCCAATCTCCGTTCTACGCTAGATTAGTATGGAATCTTAATCGCTACATTTAGATATTGAAATTATTATTCGATTTCTTTCATTACATATGTGACCTTAGCAGCCTAGTGGTTATGGGCATGGACTCGTGGCTAGAACGTCATGAGCTCCAACCAAATGCCACTGAAGATCCACCGTGTAGAGGTATCCGATGCATGTTAAATCTATCGTGGCTCAATGTCTTCCCATTGATATGGTGTGGTAGTTAGGATAGGGAGGTGCTAACTCAGGTGTCATCCTCGTCACTTGACTGAGGATCAAAATTAAGAGGTCCATCGATAATAGCCTTCGTGGTGTTTTATAGTGGACGTAAAAGTTTTCACTCATTCACGCCACGTTGGAGGAATTTTAATCAAACGCGCGCGTTTCTTACATTACTTTTATTCTTATAATAATTTATTCCAGTTTGTCACTACAGACATTTCTGCTATTTTACATTGACGACAAATTAAGCAATTTAAATATTATTTTCAAATTGTTCTTCAATTATTCTTCAAGAATTAAATACTATTGTGGAATATTTCACCAATATATATGCGAATTATATATTGATAAATTATAATTCATAAAATTTACTTTCATTTAAGAATGTAATAGTGTCACCTTCGAAAATGAAAAGTGGCCGTGGTAGTCTAGTGGTAAAGGTAACGATCTTGTGGGTTGTAAGTTTGAGACCAGTTCAGCTGAAGACTCGCTGTGCAGTGGGGGCTGATTTAGACTGATGTATACATGATTTTCAAACATTTCTAGAAAGAATTTCAACACATGGCAGTAATATTACTTAATTTTTCATAGTATTATTTCTGTAAAATTCATTCATGATAGTTTCATGTTTGCCATCAAAGGCATATTACTTAATTTTTCCAAGATAATTTTTGTAATTAAATAAATTATATAAATTGCACAATAAAATTCAAGATAAATTAATGATTCCATTTTCCACATCCATTTTTAAATAAAAATTATGGTCTACTACATGCAAAAAACAAGTATATTTACTGAAAACCAGAAAGTATCGTATTTCGGAGCATCAAGTTCTTTCATTTACAATATTACACGCGGATTAAGAGATAACTCCTTTTAATATGTTCGAGTTATTAACAACATTTAGGAAATCCAAATGGATGTGGTTATAAAGTAAATATGTTCTTGTTTTGTATCTTTTCATTTAATTCAATAAGCAGTAATACGTTAATTAAAAGGCAATTATCGTATTCAACAGCCAATGCTATCAGAAGTACTTCTTAACATTTCCGATTGAATCTATCGAGAGCACATAATCCACCGAAACTGAGTTTGTTAAGCTTCCTTCTCTCGGATGATCTATCTCTCATCTATCACTTTTTTTTTAATTCTCCCGTTCTTCAAATCATTCGACTACCCTGACAAAAGGGTGAGGAGAACAAAAAGACACCCCTCATTCGTTCCAAACCTGGGGATAATCAAATATCTCTCACCAAGCTCTTCACTTTGGGGGGATTCCCTCTAAAAAAACCGTCTGCCAACAATGGCTCATCTTCAAGTCGCTAACAATGTACTAATAATCGTTGCTAATCCATTCCAACGAGTGCAATCAAAGTGCATTGTTGCTTCGGATTATACTAACTTCTCTGAGGATTGTTGTGCACTATTTAGTACGCTATATAAAAATCGGATGGGAAAGATATTACGGGGGTCATTCAGAAGGAGAGGGTGTTTTGTGCAGGAAGAAAGAGATTATATTAATATCCCCTATATGAGGATTAGAGAAATAGATAATGGGAATAGGACGTTATAACGCTTAAATCTGAGTTGGAATGAGTGGCGATTATATAAATCCTTTAGGTCTTAAATGGATGCACTCAAACTGATAAACAAATGTCTCTTAATAAATACAATTAATTTCTGTGCTATATGCTCTATTCTGTCAATTACTTCAATTAGAAAAAACGTTCATTTGTTTAACGCAATGGTAGTAATCAATATTAATCGCAAATCTTGCATGAGCAGGAGGATATGTTCTACAAGAAATCTCATAAGGATCTAAGTCTAGATGATTAGATTAGATGGGCATTTAGCTTCATAAAAATTATTGAATAAAAGAAACTTGAGCGTGATTAAAGGGATTGCTGTTGTTTAACACATTAATAAAACGTTTTCGTTGCTGTACTGATTTCAAATGAAGCTCGAAGAAAGGATAGACGATTCCCAACTAGATATGGAGTACTTTTCTGGAACAGAAGCTCAAATTTTAGTTTGTTCATTATTTATTAAGGACTACATAGTTCAAGAAGAGTTTTCGTATTAAATTATATATTGTGCATGGAAAGTATTATTGTATTGTTCGATTGTTTCAATTATATTCGCAC
Source organism: Trichonephila inaurata madagascariensis (assembly GCA_019973955.1). Lineage (NCBI taxonomy): Eukaryota > Metazoa > Arthropoda > Arachnida > Araneae > Nephilidae > Trichonephila > Trichonephila inaurata. The sequence continues at coordinate 7,947 of BMAV01027223.1, read as the reverse complement.
TAGAAGATACATAAGGGTATTGTGTGATTGACCTTAAATTTGTAAGTATCAACGAAATAATGAAGAGGCACTTGAGACAGTGCTTTACTCTTCTTTAAACTACTTACACGCCATGTTGCATGAGATTTTTGGTGCCCAATTCCATTTAATAACACAGAGCTTCCGTTATTACACTTCACAGATCTTTAATGAAATTATGACTTGAGCCCACAACTGAACTTGAATACATAAGGTCATAGAGTTTTTGTTGTATATATATATATAATCCCTTCAGTTACTATTATTATGTGTTATGTGATGTCATTTAAATATAAACGGATACGTCTTGTATTCAGTGGCCCCGTCCCGTGTTCGGGCCCCCCCCCCCTCAAAAAACCCTTGATTTTTTTTTTCGATTGATATATCCTATGTATATAGTGCATAAAATTTATTTAAGGATTTGTTATTAATGATTAATTTTATTAATTAATGCTAATTATTTATTCAATAAATTTTTTACTGTTTTTTGTTCCCGAAATCTACAAAATCAAAAGAATATGCTGGGCAGCGTATTAAAGCTCGATACGAGAATACTGGACTTTCAACTTTGAAAGATTCCCTTTGAAAAATTCCAATGTGCGCCATTGCTTATATTAGTTACTACTGATACCTACACATTAATTTAAGATAGCTTTAGACAACTAATCGACAAAACTGTGACAGCAACTTGTGGGAACAATTCACTATAATATGGATAGAGAAATATCTTACATGACATCAAAAGAAAACTATATATATATAAATGCGCAACGCTAAGCTTACTGTATAAATTTAAATTTTCAATTTTATTTGTGTATCTGACAAAAAAAAGGAGATAAATCTTTTACTGAGAGAGAAGAATCTAAAATACCTATAAAAATAAACATCTCTTTTCTGCAAAATTTTTTAAGAGATCACAAGATTTCCTCATCTGTATCCTAAATTTTATTAAAGTAATTAATCATTATATTATAATTAATTATATTATTAATAATTATAATTGTATTAAAGTAATTAATCACATTAGAAAAAGAAAACTGCTAAAAGAATTATAATTCATCATAATACTAGTTTTTTCCCCTTGTCGTTATGATATTATTGTTTCAATATAAACATATTTTTTGTATTCAAAATTTCTGTGTAACCATTTTAATAAGCAATACATAAAATACTAGTCATTATTTTCGACTAAATTACCTGACAACTAACATTTTCAAAAAAAATAATTAAGTGAATAGTTTTTAAGTGAAAATTATTACTTTTTTGCAATTTTAGAACTATTTATTAGATATATTGTTTAAATAATACAATAAAAATAAGGATATTAGATTTTAATGTATATTTAAAAACTAATTCTTGTTATATGTGTATTAACGGTCGATTGAGTCGTGATGTTAAAAACATCATCCAAAAAATGGCCATAAGTTACTTCAATATATATATTAAATATGTCGAATACATCTTTTGCACAATGAAATAAAAGCATCATCATTATAATTATTTCACTCAATAAATAATTCCTTTTCTTCTTAACACATAAACTTAAAAAATAAGCTTTGCATCGAGTTGTAACAATCAAAAGTACTAATTTCCCAGCCACAGAATTTAACGAATATCAACCCCCTCTAATACGTCAGAAAATTCATGAGCTTTTTAACAGCTTAAATGCAAAATACGTGTAATTAAAAAAATAATAACGAAGTAAATTAATTTATGCAACTTTTATATAATTGTAGTGTTTAAAAGGAAGTAGTAAAAGAAAAAGAGTTTGAGTGTTTTATTAACGTTGCACTATAAAGCTGCACGATGGCTATTGGCGACGAACTTCGATATTTCGAGCCTAATGTCAAATGACGAGAACGACACCCGAGTTGGCACCCCCTCCAAACTACCACACCACATCAACAGAATAACCACTTTAGTCTACAGGTAAAGGTCACAGTCTCGTTGCAGGCATGTCATGAATTCCAGTTTGGTACCGCTGAAGACTCGTCGTGCAGAAGGGGTCGATGAACGTAAAGCATGTCGAAGCTCAAACGTTCTCCCTTGGGTGGTGGTGTGGAAGTTAGGAGAGTTGTGCCAGCTCATGTGTCATCCTATTTTCACTTGACCATAGTTCAAAATTACGTGGTCCGTCGCAAATAGCCCTTGTGCAGTTTTATAGGCGACGTAAATATAACTCTGACTCTAACCCACATCAGTAATGAATATTGTCGCCCAACTGGTATAGTGGTTAGCGACGCTGACTGCGGTGCCGTAGGGACTGAGTTTGAATCCCGGAGAAGACATGGATGTTTGTAAATGTATAGTGCCTTTGAGGCAGGGGGGTACTCTAAATAGCCGTCGAGTCGCAAGTCCTATCATGTGGTTGGTGGAGGGGGAAGAGAGATGGGAGGCCCCTGACCACCCTCAGGGGTTTCTTCCTCTAAATTGGGGTGGAACCGAGCAAAATCGTACTGTCACCTGCATGGTGCTCAAAGCTAAGGCTAACGACAGAAGTAAAAATTCTAGCCCTTAGCCGCGATGAATTTCGCGGCAGGTGGCATTAATCACAACAACAGTAATGAATATTAACGTCGCACTTTTCAGCTACACGAGCGCTTTTGGCGACAGACCTCGTAATTTTTAACCATGGTCAAATGAAGAGGACAACACCTGAGCTGGCACCCCTCTCCTAACTACCACACCACACAACAATTCTCAACAGATTTAACGTGCATCGCTCCCCAACACGGCTAACCCACATCAGAGGGAAAACGTTTGAACCACGAGATATTTAAAGTGTAACAACTCCTCTGCAAAGGCGGTCTTCAGTGTTACTGTGTAAGCTCGAAACCATGATAAACCGACCACGAGCTCTCATGTCCATAACTAGTAGTCTACTGTGGCCCGTAAAAAGGAAAAGGTAGCGTGTAAAAGAAAAAAAGTAGAACAATTTTAACAATTAAAATACCATATTTCTCTTTAATAAATTTATTTGTTGTTAATGCACTTTTTTTTCTGTTAGTTTACCATCAATTTATTATTAAAAACTAGTTATTGCTCTTAATTAATTTTCGAAATGGTAAAAGAAAAATAATGGTTTTTTTTTTTTTTTTTTTTTTGCGTGGGCTTTAAATTTTTTATCTGCTAACTTGTATTAAATTTAATAATAAGAAAAATGAACGCATTTAATCATTCTCTGCAAATATTTACGACATCAATTTAAATGAAATTGTTTGAATTTCAGCAAATAACTGGGATTTGCTTAACAAAATTCCCATTAGGATATCATTTTTTCTTACGTAATACTCTTTCAAAGTAAGCTTAGTAAATAATTCTCTCACTCAACAAACATACAAACAATTATTACAACTAAAAAAAAAATTTATTTTTTTTCGTTTCCGTTTATTTTGAAGAAATGCTGGAAAATAAACACCATTTACAAGAACATTAAAAATCCTATTTTGTTTGATGAGGGTGTTTTTCCATCGAATTGTGAGGGTATAAAAATAAAAATATTCCTTTTTGCCTGCTATTATTCGACTCAAATGTGTTTCAAAAAACTGCTTGCTCGTGAGGGACTTAAAGCGCCTTATCTGTTTTAAATATTTTTCTTGGAGTGAAAGTGGAAGGAGGAAAAAAACGGCTTCTTCCTATATCGCCTATGAAAACGATTATATCGATTTCACATTATCGGGCCCCAAATGCCGTGCACAAAAACTGGAAAAGATTGCAAAAGCAATAAAAGCGATTAAAAAATGAATCCCAAATCGATGAGATGCCTCATTTTAAAATACATATTTTAAAACTCCAGTACGTGGGGCATTTAGTTATTCTTTTTTTCTCTCTTCTTTCTCTAAGTTTTTACTGAGAGAGAAAAAGGAAAAAGAAGATCATTTTGAAATAACAATTCGTTGTTGTTTTTTCCCTAATGTTATTTATTACTTTCCTTTCTTTTACAAGTTGAGAAGTTAAAAGAAGTTTAGTGATCCAAGTCCTGTAATTTAAATGCACCTTAATGCTTAAACATTATCGGACTTTTTCGTGTCTAAAAGCGACTGTCGTCCAATTTTAAGAATTTCCGATATTTAATTGTAAAAAAAATCAATTCGTTGTATTAAATGGAAATGTATTTCTAGTCTTCTGTTTTAAATATTTTTTCAGAATTTGGATTTACCAGTGAAAACCGTTTATGTAATTTTATTTCGGAAATACCTTTTGTGTTTCTTCAGAAATAAAGAAAAATTAAACATTTGAATATAAAACAAGTAATATATATAAAAAAATATATAAAATTTAAGTCAATTCCTACTTAGATCAACAAAGAAGAATTTTATTTTAGCTACTTTTTATTAAATAGTTACAATTAATATAAACATGTATATACATAGGACAGAATCACAACATTAAGTGGTAATTAATTTTTATTAATTATCATTAAAGTATCGTATTGTCATCCAAAACAATCGTGTCTATACAATTTCAGTTCAACTGAATGCTCTAAAACATGAAAAAAAAAAAAAACATTTTCAAGATTTGACACAAGTGGCCAAAAGGGTCGCTAAGTTGCCAAAAATGTAACCAACGTGGCTGTGTGTATTTGTAATTCTTTAAATAATTAGTTTTAATCAATTAATTTTATTAATTATAATCAAATTATTGTATTATCGTCCAAAATAATCATGTATATAAAATTTTAGCGCAATTGAGCGCTTTAAAATGTATTTTATTAACGATTGAAAATTCCACCAAGATAAATAAATAAATTAATATATAGAGAGTGTGAGCTAATAGTAGAGAGGAATTGAAAAAGAAGACATTTGTTTATATTGTTTGGGGAAAGAGTAAGGCTTGTTTGATTTATATTTTCTTCATGAAGCTCAATAAACCGTTTTAATCCTTTTAAACTAACAGAAAGCCTAGCGTAGTACCTCTTCCTCGGATTGGTTGAGGTGGAAATCTAACTGATCATTGAGATTCTAGGGGGAATCCGAACGCAAATGCAATTGAGGCGCTTTCAAGTTAGACAAGAAATGAGGACCAATAAATATTCACATTTGTGGCCCCGGTAGCCTAGTGGTCAAGGTCAAGGACTCGTGACTGGCGTGTCACAAATTCCAGCCTAGTGCCGCCGTGTAAAGGGGAGGGGGGAGGACAGTGGCGTAACGTACACCCCAGTACCACTAAAGACCCGCCGTGTAGGGCAGCGATGCACGTTAAATCTGTCGAGAGCTGAAACGTCCTCCCGTTGGTGTGGTGTGGTAGTTAGGAGAGGGGGTGCCAGCTCAGGTGACGTCCACGTCACTTGACCATGGTTCAAAATTACGTGGTCCGTCGCCAAAAGCCCTCGTGTAGCTGAACAGTGCGACGTTAATATTCAATCAATCAATCAATTCTAAAATTCAACTTGGGGGGCCCAAAGCCTGACTTTGCAGGGGGGTCCAAGTGTTCTCAGTTACGTCTCTGGGACCGGAGATCATGATATCTTGTTTCTCTTTTCTTTAAATTGTATTATTTGAATTTTCATAAAATTTTATACAATTTATCACAGTTACATAAAGAATAAATTCGTATTTTAACAGCAAAAATTTTCCTTGCTAATTTATTTTTCTGACATATATAAAGATTTCATAATAGTTATAAAGAATATGTAGATTAGTCCTATTATATAATGTCAAGTATCAAAAAATGGAGATGCCTGCACATTCATATTGCCTAAGCAAAAATATCGTAAAGAAACCCGTTACAACTAGAAAACTTAACGTTTTCCTTATTAAAAGGAAGCTAAATAAAAGCTGTGTTTTTCTACCATCATAAAAAAATTCACCAAGTATTACAAATAAAATGAATTGAATTTATAGCACAATTATATGTATATTAATAAATGATTGATTACACAAAGAAATATTTTGCAATTTAAATAGTTAAAAAATTAAGAATAATATAAATTAATTAGACAAAAAGTCTAATAGTAAAAATTTATTGGTTACAAAATTATAATTTGTAGAATCGTTCTATATCTTTAAAATCTCCTTTTTTTTGCCATTTTAATTTTAATTTAAAGAAGTATTTAACAAAAAAGAATGTCATCACACAAAGAAGAATACTTTCCCCAATTATTGAAATAGTTTTAAAAACTAATTGAACCACGATTTTAAAAAAAAAATCCTTCGTTTAAAATTACGTATTCATAACTTATACCACTGGTATACGAAGTAGAGAACATTTTTAACACCATTTCATTCATTCTTGTTCTTTTTTTCTTAATGTTCATGAGATAAAATCTTAACATCTTTCGAATATCGGGAAACGTATATTAATGGATATTATCAAATGAAGCGTAGGGAATTATATTTTTTTTCACAAACCTACACCCCCAACTATCATATTTTTTCATATTTCGAAGGTCTCGTCATCATCAGCCCCTCTACTCCTCCCCACCCCCTTCCGAATTGATGGAGAAATTTTCTTTTCCGAACACACTATCGAAAAATATAATAAAAACAGGGAGTTGTTTTCTTCGGCTTTTTAAAGTGATTTATTTTCATGATAAGGTCTAAAAACAGGGACTACAGGAGGAAACAGTAACGATAATAAAAGAGAAATTTCTCGCGTTGTGCTACGCTTTGTATGTGTTTATTTTTTTATTTTTAGATTCCCACCCCTAAGAGAATATAATGGACGGTTTCGATACCATCAATCAAAACTTTTTCACAATTTTTCTTTTTTTTTCACAGTAAGGAATTTATTTTTTCCCCATATTTTTTCTTTGTTAATGGCAGAAAAAGAGTGCTATCAATACCTTTAAAAGGATTTGAATACAATTGTAAAATGATATATACGAATATATTAATCAGTTTCTAAAATTAAAAAAAAAAAAATTTGCTGTGTTAAAATGGCTGACAATGTAGTTTCTTTTGCCTTTTAAGAATATTGGGAAATTATCTCCATGGGCTTTTTTTCATCTTCTAACATTTCCCTTTTTTCTTTTTCTTTTTTTTTTTTTGGTAACCCCCTCCCTCCTCCCCCAAAATAAAAAACTCTCTCACTTAATGTAGTATTTCTATGGAAAGAGTATTATTATTAGGTTAATTGCGAATTGATTCAAAATGTACATTTCCTGCAAACATAATTTTGAAATCGGTAACAAAATCATACATTTTTTTTAAAAGAAAAGATTTGCAGAATTCTTAAATTTTCTTTATAATTTTATAATACTTTCTAAT
>BMAV01027222.1:0-78833 GCA_019973955.1 Trichonephila inaurata madagascariensis | reverse complement strand
CCCATTCTCATTACGCTGCCCCTGTGTGGGCTATCGAATTCTAATACTAAAATCCTAGAAGTCGCTCAGAAATCTCTCATTAGAAACATAATTAGACCTGGCAGATATATAAGGAACTCTCTAATTTACAGGGATTTAAAAATCCCTGCTTTCAAAAATTTCATCCAAAATATTGCCAAAATATTTTATAATGACATTCCTCTCACGAATAACTTAAATCTTTTAGACATCCAAAACCATGTTCTGGTCGATAAAATTAAAAAGCCAAGGAGAATCATCCTTGACTTTTACAATCCCCCTAACATATATGTTGCTCATTCACCGGTGGTGAATGATCCCTAATTTGCTAAATTTTTATCTGATTTTTATTTTAATCTTTAAATTTGTTTTAAACTTTCTTCTGCTGCACCCACCAGGACAGCCCCTATATTCACATTCTATTAAATCTCCCCAACTTCAGGGCAGCCAATAGAGAGCCTACTCACTCGCTACTATCAACCAATCCCAGTGCCTTACCTCTACACTCAGAAACCCATCATCTTTTTTCCCGCCGAAACCATGAAGAACGACCAAGACTCTAACGTCACCCCTCTTCCTTACCAGCCAGCTAATCAGATCCCTGCCTTTTCAATTTCTCTCTAAGGAAAGAACTTTTTCATTCAGGTTCACCACTTGAAGGCGCCAATAACTTTCAGAAAGGGGAAGGAGGATCAGTTTTGACCCATATCCCCAGGATGTCAATCGAAACTGAATTAAGAGAGAGATTAAAAGAAGGGAATTGAAAAATTAAATAAATTAATCAAGAACCGCTTCCATTAGCATTAGTGCTTGTTCTTTAAAATCTTTGGTTTTCTTAATTGAGGGGAGAATTTGTTTTAACTTTTAGGAAGTTGTTTAAAGATATTTGTTACTATTTAAAAAATTCAGATCTTTTACAAATGGCCTTTTCAATTTCTCTGCAAGACGTTAATTTATACCCATCTGAAATCCAAACCGAAATTATTGACCAGCACCATAATACACTGAAAATCAAATATAAGGAACTTTTATTCCAACTGCAAGTGATCTGAATTACTATGAATTTTGAGCCAACACAAATAATTTTCTAAATTTACACGATTTGACTATCATATAATGTTGTAGGCCTGTATCAACATATGTAAGTGAACAAATACTTTCTATTATGAACATAAAAAAATCAAAATATAACTCAAAATTAATCATACACTTAAAACAACCACACAAATTTTGTAAGCACCTTTAAGAGAGTGAAGGAACTGATTATTAGATATTACTTGGAAAAAAAAAAAAGCCACACTAATCAAGTGCAGTCCACGTTTAGTAATTATTTAGAATTAAACTTCCAGTTACTCATTTTTATTTTATACCCAACCTATCCAATTGAACCTTTAAGAAATTTATAGACAATAAAACCGAAATTTGTACTTTTGTCTAATTTATTATTCTTAAATTTCCACCTAAGACGCATTAAATTTGTGCTATTTGCAATACAATTCGATAATAAACCCAAAAGTAACACTTTTTCATATTTTTGTTTGTTTGAAAAGTTGGAAGTGGCACGCACAGTATTTTCAATTAGATAATGAACACTCCTTCCAAAAAGGTTGGCCATCCCTGTTCTATACCAAATAAAATTGAAGGACTGCATACACAAAGAGGAGGGTCAATCAGCCCCCATACACCAACAGATTTTTAATTTTTACAAGAGATTACATTTAAGCGTTTTCATCTACAGGTGTGGTTTTTTTTTAAAAATGTAAGCCCCCAGTCCATAAAAGAGGTCTGTGTATGTTACAGAATTCAAGCCATAAATTTTGTTAATAGATATGAATGACACAAAATACCTTTAGGTCATTGAATTCCAAAAAGGGAAAATATTCAAAGGAATATTTTCAAACTAGAAAAAAATTGTTATAAAATCTTATAAAGAAACAGTATAAGCAATGAATAAATTTCAATTAAACTAAAAAGAATAGAAAAAAATATAATTTTACATCAAGCATCATAGATTACAAATAACATTTCAGATGCATACCTTTTTTTGTTTTCAAGATAGAGAATATAATGTTGCATTATAATATCCATCCAAGGTTTGCTAATTTATTTACATCTTATTAATATGCTTTTTAGAAATCTTCAGTTAAATTTTAAGGAATTTGCATAATATGCATTCGATAAAAAGCTCACAATTTGCATTATGAATGCTTCTGTGTGTATAAATCATGTCCCCCTCAAAAACTTACATTGCTGTATACTTGTTGTGTGTGTAGCCTTTTGCTATAAATCACATACTACACAACTTGCAATTTTTTTTTTCAACATTTGTTTCCACTGAAATAAATAGCTTAAATCTATATACCAATCTAAAAGTAAAATATGTAAATTAGTATAAGTTTTTTTTGCATTTCTAAGCTAAGCATAAATATTTGATAAAATATTTTTAAAAAATACTCAAAATCAGATTTTCATTATAATTTTATGCAATCAAATACAATATTATTACCATTAGTTCACTACTCTAAACATACATCAAAGATACATATAGTTCCAACAATATCAATATAACATGTGAGAGAGAAAAACAAACATTGGAAAACCAAAACTATTACAGTTAAAAAACAGAGTTCTAAAACCAAGTATTTTTTGGTGTAGAACAGGGGTGGGCACACTTTTCCAGTGTACGAGCTACTTCAAACTTTTTCAAGGTGTTGTGGTCCACCTAGTCTCCAGTCTAGCTGGCATCGATGTTCCACAAATATGTTTCTTTTAGTATGCATGTCTTAGGTCTTAGTAAAGGTGGTCCACCGGTCGATTGCGATCGACTTAATGCCCACCCCTGGTGTAGAATATGTTCATTCAATCAAAATTACTTATATTAGTGGTAATTAGTATTTTATTTTGATGATCAAGATAAAACTAGCGGTAACAATAACAAACTAATTTTTAAAAGAAAACATGAGTTAACATATTTGCCTTTTTGCACTCCTCTCTCTCAATGATTTTATTTTAAACTTTACAATAAGAGGAACAGACAGCTTGAACCTTTCCAAAATCCTTTACTTGTTTGAAAAAATTTAAATTTTTAGTATGTACCTGGAATCTAGTTTCAGTTCTCAAGCATTTCTAAGCAACTCATATACAAAAAAAAATTCTATTTTCAACATTATCAAAACATAATACAGAGAAGAAAGTAAAACAAAAAAGATGGTTATGAACTCTAGTTCGGTGGGAAACATGAAGTCATATGACGCATAATTATGATGTCGTATGAATTAATAAGCTCACAAAAGCAACGAAGACATGCATTAATTACTCTAACAAAAGGAAAAATAGCTTTCCCTATATGTAATTTGGATTGTTTTCTAAAATATATGTATAAAATTCCCACACATCAAAGGAAGGTGATCCACATAATCTTCCCTCCATTTGTCAAAACAAAAACAAACAAAAAATGAATAAATGTATTTCCAAATAAGTTGCAGACATATTTTTCTTCTATTTCAATTGGTCTGAGAACATGTTGGAATATTGGCCTCTAGGCAGTTCATATTCCATTTTAAGTAAAGCAGTTGTTGCCAAAGTATCAACAACTAATTCATCCTTTTCAGCTAAGGCATGCTCAAATAATTCTGTTCTGTTGTAAAGCTTATGTACTAGTACATAAGCTTTGATTCAAGATACATATACTTAAATATCTCAATTTTACATTTTCACATTAACAAAATATTATCTTTGACAAATAGTATAATACATACTTTATAGATTTCATAATTTTAGAAATGAAACATAATTTGCAAAAAAACATAAAATATACTATTAAAACAATAATGATAAAAATGTAATTAAAAAATTTCTTTGACAATTATTTTCCAGAAGCAATAAAACTTCATGTATAATATGGAAAGAAATGGAGGAATAAAAATAAAGACAGCTAAAGAATATGGGCCACTCACAATTATCCCAAGGAGAAAAATCTTATGGATGGAAGAGCAGACCACTCAGATATATAAGGATCATTGATCCCATAATCGTCAAAGGAAAGAAGGCTCTGATGAATCTCACTCTAATCAGTTTTTCCAAATCTACTGTTTAAATTCAGAAAATTAGCCCAAAAGCTTTTTTCAAATTTATGTTCAAAGTTAATTTTTCAATGACTAAAATGAATTTATAAATAAAGATAAAATGAGACCATTATTTTTTTTATGTGACAATCTTTGGATGATAAAATTTGTAGATGTGCAGGGTCTGATTTTTAGTATATCCAATCATTAGTTTTTATAAGACGATTGTCAAAAAAATTGTGTGTGTGTGCATGTCTAAGATTCTTGAAAAGTTTTATATATACTGGATGTATTCTATTTTAATATTATATTTTCCCCTTTTTAATAGCATTGCTACATAGTAAAGTTTTTATTTTTAAATTCTGAGAAATGCACTAAATGTTAGACTGATAAAAATTACAAAACTGACTTAGTCAATCAAATTATGATAGCTAATAGTCTTTTCTGATCAACAGTTGGCAAATTCAATTGCAAATAAATATTACTACCTTTATTACTTAATTCATTAATTATTTTTAGTAGGTTCAGTAATACATCAAAAAACAAATGAATACATGTTTAATAAATACCAATAACACAGTTGTTTTAAGGGATACTTTCAAAGTTTCCTATACATGAGATTTTTACGTCTACACAATTCTGGAAAATTATATTTTACTTTAACTGCATAAATTCTACATAAATATGACAGTTTTAGTACTCTTTCATTTTCCCTCTGTCATTCTTATAATATTTTAATTAGTTGACTAAAATTTAAAGAAAAATTATACTTTTCAATATAAAAAAGTACTAAGAACTAGTAGAACAAGATGGAATAGTTTATCAGGTCCTGCGCTGTATTTATAAAATATTTGGTATTTATAATGGTTGAATCATGCATTGGCAACTGCTTTTCCCAAGCTGTTACTAACATGAGCATTGGTGAAATAATTAAATAAGATATGTTTACTACAAACATAATGAAAAAAATTCAGCTTCAAGGTATGCACTGAAATAGAATTCCAATCAAATTTTGTATATTTTCTACATGCCATACTTGACTCTCTTCATGGCCCTTACAACTGATGTTAAACTTTATCAAGATACTATAATATACATATATTTTACTCTTTCTATACAAATTTTAAACTATAAAAAAAGTCATTCTGTTGTTAATCTAAATAGTACTTCAATACATATTTAAGTAGAATTTTCTATAAATCAATTTAAACTTTTTTATAATTAACTATGATTTTTCAAATAATAGGATAGAATGAAATTTGATACTTACAGATTATCCCAACAATCGCCAACTCTATTAATAATTCACCAAGTTCGCAACTCCGATTTCCTATGTGTTGTACACGCTGAATTGGCATCCATGTGCTTCATTTCATATAATGTGGCCAATAGGTTGTGATAATATGCAAGTACCAGAAATTTACCATGAAAAAATATAACAATAACTAAAAATAATTCTAACCTAATACAACTACACCTGCATATATTTACACAGTACAGTTTTATATAATATCTGTTATACATCTCAATAAAGTCAATAAGATTAAAATTTCCATTTAATACAATTTGGTAACCTATTAGCCTCATCACAGCCAAATGAGTGCCCCGTGAACCACACCATTTTTCATTGCCTTTTTTTAATATTCATATAAAACATGTCAGAATATTTGTTTTGTTATCAAGGCACGATTTGCATGATGCTAATTTTGCTGTGATGATACTAATACATAAGTACATACAATTTTATAATTATATTTAACTTGCATTGGAGACTAAAAATTTATAAAAATGAAAGCTGGTTTACAGGTTTTTTTTTTTTTTCATTTAATAAGGAAAAGTTTTCATGAGATTCTACAACTGCCAATATAGAATAAAAAAGTTATTCCATATGCTCATATGTCTAAGCTCTATATTATGCTTATATTTCTATTCAAAATATTTACATAACATAATAAATAATCATACAAAAAAATGTGATGCATTTACGTGAAATGAAATATTGTACAAATGAAACATTTGCATTGAATCTAAAATTCCACAGAACTACCCAGGAAAAACATCCATACACAGAAATATTCATGCTGTTGTATTCTGTCAAAGATTTTGATTCCATCAGATGCTTTCTTGCAAATTTTATAAACATAGCTTTTAACTGCTATGAGTAAGCAAATGTTTTTTTAAAGTAAAATTTTGACTATAATGTTTCTGACAAACTTCACAGACAAAAGGCTTTTCCTTTGTATGTGTACGCAGATGTGTTTTTAGTGCACTATTGCTAATAAAATGTTTTTGACACATTTCACATACATAAGGCCTATGGTTGGTATGAATACACATATGTTTATTTAAGTCACTAGTACCAAAAAAAGCTTTCTGGCAAATTTCACAAACAGAACGCTTTATTTTATCATGAACGTATATCACATGTCTTTTCAAGTAAGCTTTACGTAAGAAAGCTTTCTTACAAATATCACAAAGATACGGCTTTTTTTTGGTATGCATGATCAAATGATTTCGTAAAGAAGTACAAGCTGAGAAGGATCTTTCACAGAAGTTACAAATATAAAATTTCCCCTCTAAGTTAAAAACGCAATGTTTACTGAAGACATCTGTGAGGGATGGTTTAGTGGCAGACATGATAGAAATAAAGATTTTATTTTTGTGTATAGATGATGATAAAACTTCCAAATATGCCTTAACTAATTTTCAGAGCTTCTCAATATGATAATGATCATGGGACGTGAAATATTTTCTTTAGGCATTTTCAAAAAAACAGAAGTTTAATTAAAAACTATACTAACTAGAGCAGTCTCGCAAATTTTAAGAAGAAACAATGTCGGTATAACATTAAACAAAGAGCACTTTTTGATTCAGTTCAGTTCAGTACAGTGATGAACAATGTAGAAATGGAGACTTGGCTAATAGCCCAAGAGCCCACGAATATTTAAATGCCATTAAAGCCTTATCTTCTCCGAAAATAGGAACAAGATCTGATCATCTATTAGTGAAGTGGTTCCATTAATTGGCAGCAAAATGATACACATAAATTTCAGAAACTGTCATTCTTTCACTATTAATGAATGCAACAAAGTTGTCTCAAGAGTTGTCATGCCCAGCACATGAGGAAGCAGATACAAAGACAGTATACCATGCATGTAACATCAACTATCCAGTAGAAAGAGTAATCAGAAGTATTGATACTGATATTGCTGCTATAATGCTTGGTAACATGCACCCTCTTAAAAATGATTTGGTTTTTTTGTATGCTTACGGATACTGGAAATAATTTAAGATATATGTGGACCTAACCAAAATACATACAGAGTTAGGACAGTTAATTTGTCAGAGCTTACCTGGATATCATGCCATCATAGGATGTTATTTTAATCGTGCACATTCTTCACAGAAAAGGAAAATTAAAACCTTACAAAACATTAAAAAAAAAATCCAGAGTACCAGGAAGCTTTCAAGAGCTTCGGTACGAGCGAATTAATTGAAAATACAGATGAACAACAAAACGTCTTTAATATTATTCAGAGATTTATATGCAATGTATACAATGCCGGTAATGTAATTGATGTTGATGCCGCTCGATTCAAATGTTCATCGACTTGTATACAATCTCTGATAAACGAAGCTTTTGACCGAAAGAAGTCGTGAAATGTTGACGCTAGCAATCTACCACCTTTGCAAAGCGAGCTATTGCAGCAGTTTATGCGAGCAAACTATACATGTACCATTTGGAACAATGCTCATCTGAAAAAGTCCAGCCACATATCAACTTGGTGAAAATAATGGCTGGGCATTCGAAATGATAAATACCATTTTAAATGGTTTGAAGGGGATCAACTACCAAGTTGTGTCAGTGATTCATTTAAAACTCAATCAGAGTGGTATGTAATTAGAATGTCAAAATTATTGTACATAATTTTTAAATTACTTATACTATATAAACTTGCTTAATTTTTTCGGAAACTGATGGAGAAAGCGATATTGATGACAATCAAGCCACGACTGGAGTAGTACTAACGAAGGTGAAAAATATCAACGAAAATGTATGTATGATTTTACGTGTAATAATACTTTTTGTACTCCTTAGTACGACAAAATAATATTTTTATACTTTATATGAGATGCTTATAAACGTAATAAAACTATTTTTTCATTGATTTCCTTAAGCGATCGCAATAGACTAAAAGCTCTATATCACCGCACCCGCTTGAACAGTTGCCTTGAAACTCACACCTGCAGCAGACTTTCAATGTGTGTCTGTGGCAAGATGTTGTCCACAAACTGTCCGCTTTTGAGGTAACATCTTTTTATAGGTCCCCTCAAGTAACATATACAAAATTCATAGCTTTATACTATAACGAAAAGTATAATTATTTTTTGCTAAGAGGTGTCTGGCAGGGGGTTGCAACTACACTTAAGTGTCCGGCAATGGATAGCGGGATTTCTAATGTTATTCCGAATAAACGTACAAAAAATTTAGCTTTATACTTTGCGTGCGCTTATACCATTTTATGCACCTTTACTACCTGTTACCCGCGCAAGTAACCACAATCCAAACTCCATATACTCGCTGATCGTTCTTACCTGCCAGTAGGTGACACATCCGCAGACAAACTTTCAGCTTTTATAAAATAACGAACGTCTGGCAGTCGTGGGCTCTTGGGCTATAAAGCCTTATGCTCCGATATATTGTGGATTAGATCTTAGCTTAAGTTGTAATGTACGATTAGTGATTGCATTGTCTATCTGTAGTTTTAACTATCGCCTTGTGTTTTACCTGAAATTGTTGAAAGTGGAGTATTGATAATCTATTAATTGGAATTTTAGAATCTATTGGTTGATGTTAAGAATTCTTCAACTTTTTGTACTTGCTCTATTGTTTTACATTTCGCTATTGAGGAATATGACCATTCTCTCCGTGGTTGGAGATAAAAAAAATTTTAAAATTTCACGCTGTGATTTGTATTTAATACAGTTTAATATAAAATGTTCATTTGTTTCTGGTACTTGACAATCTGCACACAAAGGAAAATCTGTTTGTTTAAAATGGAAATAAATATCATTTAATGGTAATTTTTTAGCTCGCAACTTATTGATTAAAACTTCTGTATTTCTATTTTTTGCTGCCTGTCTATTTTTGCTTTTTTTTCCATATTTCTTCGTTTTACTTTGTTGCTTTTTGAAATATGTATGTAGTGGTCTTCCCAAGTAATCTGGGCGAATGTAATATCTCCACGGTTCTGGAGAGGCTTTAGCTAATTTATATACTTCTTCACTAATTTCTATTCCTTTGTGAGCTGGTACCCAAATGAATGTAATTGATTGAGCTATTTGGAGGCACTCATGTAGAGTTGAATTTAAATTTAATATTATCGTGTTGGATTTCATTAATATTTTGGATACTTTTTAGAACCGATAAGCGACCGTTAGATGAAATAAGTTTTCGCTCAGTAACCCAATTTTTTAACGCAGTCCATATGGCTATAGCTTCAGCTGTGAAAATTCAAATCATTTCTTTCAGTATAAAATTTTGTCAAACTTTTTTCTTGGGGATCAAAATTCCTATTGACGTTTGATTAGAATTTTTTGAACCATCGGTTGCTATTAAGATATTGTTATTAAAGTTTGATTGAATGTAATCATTAAACACACATATTTTGTATTATGACATCTGGAAAATCCTTGTTTTGAAATGGTAGTTGATGACTATAGATGTTTATTTTGTGATTTTCATAGATTGGAGGAGGAGGGATCCACTGCAGAATATCCATTTTAGATATACATAGTTCTTGGAGCAGTTTGATTGTCTTTTGAAAAATACTGATCTCTTTTTCTCTATATTTATAAAAAAAAATATTATTTATATCCCAGAATAACTTTGCGTTTGGCAAATCAAATTATGACGATTAACAATAGTTCCACTCATAGACTCTGCTCTTAATAAATCTAACGGAGTGTTTCTTGGGAGACCTAGGGCTAAACGTAAGGCAGCATTGTAAATCGGTTCTAATTTTTGTCTGTTGGTATTGCTAGAAAAGGAAAAAAGTTGACTTCCATAGTCAAAAAGAACGGATTGTGACATTGATAATATTTAATAGATGATCAGATCTTGTTCCTATTTTCGGATAAGATAAGACTTTAATGGCCTTTAAATATTTGAATCCTTTCTGACGTAGGTAATGTGTATGATTTTTCAGGTGATATTGATGTCGAAGATTATACCCAGGATTTTAAGACTCTTCACTTCGGGATTAGGTTTGTCGCATATTTTAAGTAATGGAGCTATTGTGCTTCTTTTTCTAGAAAAAAGTTGATTAGGCTACTTTTTTCTGGAGGGGCTAATTTCCATTTTACACCAGTTGAATTATTTTTTAAGTTCTTGCATTTCCCTATTGTTTTATTCCCAATTTTTAAACCCCCATTGTATAAAAATATGTCATCCACGTAAACCAGAAGATGGCTGTCGTGTTGAATTTCAAATATATCTGCCATATAAGCCATAAATAGAAAAGAACTTAAAATACAAGCCTGGGGTACACCATAATTATTTTTAATGATTTTTGAAAAATTGTTCCTCCATTAAATTTGTATTGTTCTCTGATGTAAGAAGTTTTGTATCCATCGTAGCAATCTACCAGAGTATCCCAAATTTTTTTAAATTTTGAAAAAGACCATCTTGGCCACACTGAGTCATATGCTGCTTTTAATACTAATGCTATCAAAATAAAATATTCCTTCCGTTCTCTAGCCAGTATAATATCATGTTGTAATTGAAGTAATGTACTAATGCTGCTTCTTTGAGGGTAAAAACCATGATGATTAACATGAAAAATTTTGTTTTGAAAACTGAAATCTAACATTCTATGCAGAATCATTCTTTCTAATAATTTGGCAATTACTGAAGTAAGAGATATGGGAGGGTTTGAGAAATTTCCCTTTGGGGATTTTGTGGGGTTTTTATATGAAAGGTAGAAAATTTCTGAGTCCAATTTTTTTAATTTGACTTAAGACCAATTTAAAAGGATTTCAGGAGAAGAATTATTGCTTTGATGGGGAATTTTAATTTTGTGATATAGTGGTTCTATGGCGACATATCTTTGATTGTCAGCTTGAATTAGAGGTGGGGGATTTCGAAAGAATCGACATTTTAAAATTTTTAGACTTTTTAAGAATAAAATTTTAAATTTCTAAAAATATGATAAACTTATATTAAAGAGAAAAAACCAAACACACAGCTGTAGTTAAACCTGACGCGAACTTTGATCACTTATATAAATAATTTTTATCCCCCTCCAAATTTGATAATATTAAAGTTCTATATCAAATAATCCCCATTTTTTGAATCAAGCTAAGGTTCAATCCCCGACAAAATTTTAGGGCGCGTGCAATAGTGCACCTTGTAGTAATGGTGGAAATTTGGGAACTTTTGATAGACCGTCAATTCACACTTCTATCCTTCTAAACATAACTTTCTAAATTCCACCTGCTTACTAAAATTTTTTGTTTTTTTTTAAAAGTATCTTTTTTTTTTTTACATTTGCTTTTATTTTTGGATTTGGGTTGGAAAAGAGCCAAAAGTTCGTCAAAAAACCCCCAGGTTATGTTTCAGAGAAAAAGGAGCCCGTCACAACCCTCCAAAAAAAACGTGATTTTCGAGGGTCCAATGGCCCAAGAAAAGTGCCT
Source organism: Trichonephila inaurata madagascariensis (assembly GCA_019973955.1). Lineage (NCBI taxonomy): Eukaryota > Metazoa > Arthropoda > Arachnida > Araneae > Nephilidae > Trichonephila > Trichonephila inaurata. The sequence continues at coordinate 67,056 of BMAV01027222.1, read as the reverse complement.
TTTTTATTTTGAATCTCCTTATTTTTAAGTTTTTTTAAATTTTTAACCCTTTAATCTTCATTATAACCTTTTTTTTCAATAAACTTAAACTTTAATTTTCATTTTCATTTTAAATTTTAATTTTCATTATTCATCTTAAATTTAATTTTTATTCCCAATTTTAAACCCCTTAAAGGGAAAAAATTTTACTATAATTAGTCCAACATCAAGAGATTTAATTTTGGTAGATTCTCACTTTTTCAACAAAAGGGTATAGCCCATTAATCTTTAGGATTTACAAAAAAAATTTTCTTCTATTTACAATCTTCTTCTGTTTAAATTTGTTATATCCTTTATGTTCGATTTACAATTTCAAAATCCGCTTCCTATCCAGAATTAGGTCAGTCACCCCAAATAAAAAATTTGTTTCTTGGCAAAAACTATATTCACATAATACCAGTTTTTTCACAATTTTTACATTATATATCACTTTTAAATTACAAAAAAATTTTTCCACACACTTCACGGTTCCTCCATAAAAATTCCCATCTGCGGGGCCCTTAATGTTTTTGTTATTGTTAGAATTTTCCCCGCCCTTGCTTCCCCAACCAGATGTAAATTTAAAATGAAAAATATAAAAATATATATAACACACACACATACAATTACAAACATTTTTCAATAAATCATTAAAAAAAATAACCAAAGGAATTTTTTGCATTCCCAAAAAACTTTTAAACGAAGTAAAAAAATGCATGATTACAATTGTTTTTTCCATCAATTGAGAAAAATTTCAAGCAAAAATTCAAAAAAAAATACACTCATTATAGGGCAACTTTGCTTGGGTTATAATTTTTTAAATACCGCTGAGACTTCCCCTTTTTTTGCAATAATTTTCCGACCACTTGTTGGAAAGAAATAAAATGAAACATACAACCTTTATTTTTATGGCTTGTCGCCCTTTTCTAAACCCCCCCGACAGGGGATTTCCCCTCTTCTCATTTCTCGGCGCCTTTGATCCCGTCTGTTGCCTGAAGGGCTGTAGTTTTCTTCGGCTTTTCCGGCTTGATTTGACTTAACCCATTGGCCGGTCGGGACCCGGTCCTGTTTCTGCGGGGTTTAGGATAACGTGCACATCTTTAAACCATACACCTTCCTTTCGGTTCCTCTTCCACTTATATAAAATATTTTTTATCTGATGACAATGGTCTTTTACTGATTTTATGGTCACCACGTTTTTGCAATTTTCTTTGTGGTCCACTTGACCAAGACTCATGCGATCGTTTATATCCCAATCTATCCTGTCGTTTTCTTTTAATTTTTGTTTTATTACTGGAAAAAGAGCTAGGTAGTGATCAGATAAGTGGTCCGCGCTTATGGCCTTCCTATCTGTGTTCCATTGATTTGACTTAAGATTTATCCCTTTTTACTCTAACTCACGATTTACATCAGAACCCTTTCTTCTTACCATATTGCGACTCATTTGATCTTCGTTGTACGTTTTCCAAACTACTCGTTTCCTGACGTGAACTAAAGCTATCCGAGCGACCTGTTCCTATCTCAATATCGTCACATTTCCTATGACGATATATTCTCACTTGATCAACGTTGAGGGTTAACCTTTTTCTTTACCTCCATATTATAACATTATTATTATTTCTTACTTCTAACACCCTATACGGACCTTCAAATTTTTGTTTAAACTTAGCGCAAATTTTATTTGCTGATGAACTTAAACGGTGTGTTTCTAACAAGACCCAGTCATCCACCTTAATTTGTAAATCACGCCTGCGTCTATTATAATATTTTTCCCATTTTTCATGTTTATTTTTTTTGTTTCGTCTATTTTCAGCAAACAATTTTTCAATACCTCTTACTGAAATTCAGTTCCGTCCGAAAACACATGACTAATTTTTGAAAAGGGGTAATCAACTTTCGACCCAAAAATAATTCCGCAGGGGTTTTTCCCGTCGTTTCATTCACTGCTGTACGAATAGCATAAGCAAATTCAGTAAGATTTCCCCGTTCGTGTTGATCATTTACATAATTTGAATCATTTGCAACCCGATCGTTTACCATGTTCGGGTTTTATTTGCCTGAGGTCTATATACAACAGTCTTCGTTAGAATATGCCTAATCTTTCACTTAAATGTTCAAAAATTTCGGATATAAATTGGGGACCGTTATCACTTATTAATTTTATTGGAGCTCAAAAAAGCGATATAAAATTATCAAAAAAGTATCCACTATTATACTAGCCGAGGCCTTTTTAAGAGGTATAATTTCAGCTCATTTGCTGAAATGATTGGTAATTACTAAAACATATCCATTACGTCTCACTCTCGATGTAGGATACGGACCTAACAAATCTAATTTGGATGATTTGATACAATCGGATTTAATCAACCATCTGGTAACGCGTTTTTATAATTATTAACTTGGCACATATGGCATGTAGAGACATATTGATCAATAAATTCTCTCATATACGGGAAATAACAAACGTAACGTATTTTATGATAAGTTTTAAATCGGCCAAAATGACCTGTTATGGGCTTGTCATGAAATTCTCGTAAGATTTCATTTCTTTAAAAACTTTGGATATATATATACACGCATTTCACCTAACGACGTTGCGTGTTTCGCATAAAACAACAAGCCTTCAAATAGACGGAAGTCGCGGGACCAATTCTCACATATCATCGCATTAACAGAGTTATCTTCCGGGTTTTCTAAATATCTATAGATATGACCTAATTCTGGTCATTCTTTTGCTCTGTTATTAACTGTTCTCGTGACGTAAGTACTAGACCTCTTATTATTGCACAATTAAATTTTTCTCCCATTATACTTTCAACCGGGTTTCTGGATAAAACATCTATGTTCCCATTCTATATTAAATTCCGCTAATTTGAGTGCCCATCTGATCATCCTACTCGACAAATTTTTTCCATGAGTTAAACGTGTTAAAGCAGCGTGATCTGTAATAACTTTAATAGGCAGTGATCCTAAATATGTTCTGAATTTATTCAGCGCCCACACTACTGCTAGACATTCTCTCTCGGTTACCGTATAATTCCTCTCAGCGTTGTTCAGAGTACGTGAAGCAAATACAACTGGTCTGTGTTCTTGATTTAGAGCTGCTGTCAAACCTATTGAACTTGCATCTGTAAATAACTCTAAAGGCTTTTTGAAATCCAGCAATTTTAAAACTGGCGCCTTTGTTATGGCCGCCTTGATCGCATCGAATGCCTTCTACGCATCAATGGACCAGACGAATTTTTTTAAATTTTCGTTTAAGATTATAAAGGGGCTCACAAAGATCAGCATAATTTTTAATAAATTTCGCGTACCACTGGTACATACCCAAAAACTTGGATACCTCCTTTGAATTACGTAGTGGTTTCATCTCAAGTATGGCTCGAACCTTTGTCTCATCCGTTTTGATTCCTTCCTTACTAATAATCAATCCTAAATACTTCAACTCATCACAACTAAATTTACATTTATCCTTATTTAATGTCACACAAAGTCCTGCATCTTGCAATAACGAAAAAACTCCCTTAAATGCTCAACATGCTGAGTGAACGATGGAACGAAATGATAACGTCATCCATGTACACACTCACAAACTTCCCTATCACCGGTTTCAGGATTAGGTCAATTGCCTTCTGAAATTGGGAGCCGCCCCTGATAAGCCGAATGGCATACGCCGAAATGCGTAAGTGCCACTTTTTACTACGAATGCGGTCTTAACAATATCACTGGGGTTTACTGCCATTTGAAAGTATCCACTTCTTAGATCAAGAGATGACATTATTGTCGTATAGGGGATATTTGTTAATAAATCATCCGGTGGTAACCCATTATTTTTCTTACATAACACAACAGGTGACGCGTACGGGATTGAATTGGAACAATGGTTCCTTCTCTTAACATTTTATCTACATGATAATCGATTATTGCTTGTTTTTGCCGATCATACCTGTATGGCCTTGAATCTACTGGTGGAATATCTCCCGTATCAATTTCATGGTATAAAACACGAGTAAGACCTGGTTTGTCTGAGAACAATCCCTTAAAACTGCTAAACAAATTTTGTAATTCCTGTTTTTGCTTATCCTCCAACTTTGTCTTAGACAGATCTATTTCAACATTTTCTTCCTCAACTGTTTCAACCACCCTCTCTACCAGCGAATCGGGAATCTTCAACGATTTTCGATCAGTCTAAAACAATCTTTGATCCACTTATGAAATCAACTCCAAGAATACATGGGTATTCCAAATCCGTCAACACATGAAACAACCAAGGTTTTTCAAACTCCCTAATTCGAATATTCAATTCTACAATTCCTATATTTTGACATTTCGCTCCTTGTGCTGTGATCACGTGAGCCCGCGACTTTTTTACTTGCTTATAAAAAAATATTTTTTATATATTTCCTCCGATATAAATGATTTCACCGCTCCGGTGTCCCATAGCGCTTTCAAAAATGTGTCATTTAATAAAATAGGAACATATGGAAGTTCCACGGGTGATATACATATCGGAGAAAGTTTAATTGGTATATCCATTGCCGGGTTCTTTTGATTATTTTGAACTTCATTAACTTTCAAAACATTCAATCGTCCCCTTTGCATCCTATCGCCTCGACTGAAATTTTCACTCGAACCTCTATTTCTGCGGGGCCCTCTATTAAAATTATCATTTCGATCTTCTTTTCGAAATTGGTATCCCCTTTCGTTGAATCTCCGATCATCGTTCTGAAATCTATTCCTACTCTCAAACAACTTATTACTTTGACGGCCATTCTCATAATTACTTCTATAATCATTTCTGCCATTATTTGGTCTACGCCCAACTTCAGAATTTCTCCAGTTTCTGCGATTATCATCAACATTAGACATCTTATGTGCATTTTGACTCCGTCTTTCCACATTATCACTATTCATCGAACCCGTGTTAATTTGTAGGAATACCTCTCTTCAAATTTAGCTAAGATTTCCAAAAGTTGTACCGTTTTTTGTGGATTTCGGACCTCCACATAGTCCTGGACTTGTGGTTCGAGTCTAACAAAAATGTGATCTATCAAGTCCGCCTGCGACATCCTTAGTTCTAAATTTTTGTTGGACTTTTAACAAATCGTAAAAAAATCCGTTGGTTCCTGATTCCTTCCCTGCTGGGAGGCATAAGACCTCGCCTCTAAATCTTTCTTATTCTTTATAGCGGGAATGCTTTTGATAATTCTGCTTTTAGCTGCGCAAAATCTGTGGCGGTATCCTGCACTAACACTGATCCGAATATTTGATACCAATCTCGGGCCCTTCCCCGGAAATGACCTTTCAAATAAGCACATGCTAAATCACTAGGTATTTCTAGTACTTTTATTTGATTGTCTATGGCCTCCAGGAATTCTGTCACATTCTCCGAAACGGAAAAGCACATTTCTGGTAAAATACCAAACCCACTCGAGTTTCCTACCCCATGATCATATAAATTAAATTTGTTCGAGCGCCATTGTGATACAGTCGTTCTATGGCGACCATATCTTTGATTGTCAGCGTGAATTAGAGATGTGGGATTCTCGAAATGAATCGACATTTTAAAATTCTTAATATGACTTTATTAAGAATATAACTTAAATTTCTAATAAATTTGATAAACTTATATTAAATGAGAATAAACCAAACACACAGCTGTAGTTAAACCTGATCGCGTAACTTTGATCACTTATATAAATAATTATATTATCCGCCTACTTTCAATTCTGATAATATTACAAGTTCTAATATCAAATAATCAGTCCTAACTTGAATCAAGCTAAGGTTCAATCACTTTCAGAGAGACTTTTAGGCGCGCGTGCAATAGTATGCACCTTGTAGTAATGGCTAGAAATCTTGGTAATCTTTTGATAGGCCATCAATTCACACTTCTATCTCTTCTAAACATAACTTTCTCTAAATTGCCATCCTGCTTACTAAAACTTCTGTTCTTTTAAAAGCTATCTTATTTGCATTTTACAATTGCATTTCACTTTTCGGATTTGGGTTGGAAAAGATTTGCCATTAATGTTGCCCGTCAAAGAACCCAGAGGTTATGTTACAGAAAAGACGCGTGAGCCCGTCACAAATTGTTTGGAGAGAAATCTTATCATGCCCTGGACTGCTGTTCTTTTGATGAAATATTGCTATTTCTAATTCTTTTAAAGAGAAGGGTTTGTTAATATATTGACTATTGTCCGGAATATAGATATTTGGAATACTATCGTTGTTTTGTTTTATGTAATATTGTAAAAAACATTCTACTTGGGATTGTTCGTTGGTTGGTATGGTTCCGTTATTCTCAATAATATTAAATGAAGAATAGTTAGGATTTCTTCTATTTTTGATTATTCGGATTATTTTAAAAAGAACTTTAGGAGGAGAGATTTTTTCACATGTCTTGTGCCAAAAGTTTTCTTTACAGGCTTTGATTGTTCGCTTAAGTTTTGAGCTTACTTCTTTATATTTTATCCAGTCTTCTTCTTTAAAGATTTTTCTTGCTTAACTAAGGAGTTTTCTCTTTTTTTTTTTTTTTTTGTCTAAAGTCCGCATGCTGCTGTCCACCATAGAGCTCTTGAACTGATCTGGTTTTTTGTTTTTATTCTTGAGATAAGATTTGAGCTTTTTTAATTTCTTCTATAATATTTATATTTATGTTTTCATTTAAATTTAACTTTTGTTGAATAATATTGATAAATTTATTCCAATTTGTTTTTTGTTTAAAATTATTTGTTGCTGAGCTATTTGTTCTTTTGTAATTAATAATTATACGGAAGTGGACACTTCCAAAATTATCGGTATTTGTGGACCAGAATAAATTGTAATTTAAATGTATAGATGCTAAAGTAAGATCTATAGAAGTAAAAATTCCCAATGAATGGAGATAAGTTGGGCTTTTATCGTTTAATAATATTAAGTCATTTTCAATAATCCAATAGAAAAAATTTTTTTCCAGAAGCATTGGAATTTTTTGATCCCCATATCTCATGAGATGCGTTGAAATCTCCCAATATCAAATTGTGATGATCAATATATGATGCTATTTTTGATAAATGGACGTCTTTAAAGTTACCTGGTGGGATGTATATATTAAAAATTGTGATAGGAACTCTATCTATCTGAGAGAACTCTGACTATTAAAATTTCTAAGTTTTCACTAATTTCTGGGAATATTTTTACTGCCCTAATATATATCTTTGTATAAAACTATCATCAACTCTCCTCCCCTTTAGATTTCTCGATCAATTCGGAATATATTCTTATTGGTAATTGTGAAAATATCATTTGGATGTAACCAAGTTTCTTGAATTATTAAAATGCTTGCTTTTTGAAAAATTGGGGCGAAAAGAACATCTGACCTCTTGTTTTTAATTCCACGTGCGTTCCATTGGATTATATTCATAATTTAAAGGGGAAAAAAAAAGGTATAATATTACGAATTAGTTTAAATGTCCAAAAAGAAAGTTTAATATTGAATTTTTTAGCTAGAATATAAGAAGATTTGTATATTTAAGTTTTTTTATTTTGTTCTACTACACTTTCTAATGTATTTCCTCTCGGTTCTGATATTTTCTTCAGTCTTTTTGCCTTTTCGTTCGTTTTTCTATTTATTAGATAATCGTCATCTTTTAAAATTGTTATATTGGATGCAACTTTTTTTAAGGTGGATTCCATGGTATTCATTAAGGAAGAAAAACTCAAATTTATTTGTGCTACTACGGTATTTAGTTCTGTCGTGAAATACTCTGTATTATTTGTTCTAATTTCTTTTCAAATATGCTATTGTTTTTTTCAAATTTCAATTCTAATTTTGAAATACTTTTTTCAAGATTTTCTATTTTCTCTGTTTGATTATTGTATGTTTTGGTTGAATATAATGTTTTTCTTGTCTTTTGTGTGTGTGGAATTACTCAATTGCTTCGTTTCTCGAGATATGTTGCTGTACTTTAATTTTTAAGATTTCAACTTCGTCTTGATATTTTTTGCAAATTTTAGAGTTGGCTTCATGCGCTTCTCCACAAGAGCTACATTTTTTGATTTCAGTTTCTTTACACTCATTTTCAGATTTGGTTTTAATGGAACATATTCGGCATTTTATTGAGCTTCGGCAGAATTTTTGAAAGTGCCCGAATTTCCAACAATTTGTGCATTGTTTATGTTTTTCAAAGTAAATGTTAGTTTTGAACATTTCAAATCCTATTGGAACTCTTTTGGGAATACTGCATCCAATTTGGGTAAATTTAATTGTTTTGATTGGTTTGAATCCAGATTCTGTTTTTTTTAATAAAACGTTGAATATCAAATATTTGATAATTGCTATTTTCTAATTCCGATTTTATGTCATCTGTTGTATATTCTGTGTCTATTCCTTGTAATATGTAACTGCTGGTCATGCCAATAAGGGACAATATTGTACTTATTTTTACTCCATTAATTATTTTAATTTTTAATGCTTTGGCAGTCTCGAAATTATTTGTTTTAATTATAATCTCTCCGTTTCTTGTTTTGCTTATACTTAGAATATTTTTTTTAATTGTGAACTTTTTCATTATTATTTCCTTTAATTTAATTGGATTTCTACTCTGGAAATTATTTTCTGATTTTAAGAAAATTACAATATTTGGATTCGTATTTAAATTTTGACCTTCCTCAAACTTAGCTAATAATTCCAAATTACTTCTATATTTATTTAATGAAAAATTAGTATGCGTATTTTCTACCTGCATTTTATTATTTGGGTGAGGGTAATCACCCATTTTTTCTTCCCCACTCCAACACTCAATTTTGTATCTTTACACTATCTTGTGTAAGTACTAAAAAAATGTCTTATCCGAAGATAGAAGTAAAGATATACTAAATAAATTTCAAGAGGGAAAAAAAATCAAAACGGTCTCGCCGCTTCGAATTCGCTTGAAATGTTTCCTACCGGTAACAACCTTTCAGCCGAATCAGAAGTTCTTTCTCAACAAACCAGCACTTTTTGAGTTGCTCGGGCATTCCTCTTCGGCACGGTCACAGAGGTGCCAGAAACTTATGCAGCAAAGTAGCACGAAGGGGGAGAAAAAGTAGCAAAAAGTAGCGAATCAATTTTCGCTTCAATTCATAAACATAATTTTTTTTAAATTCAGTATAACTATTTTAAAAAAAACGTCAAAAAATGCTTTAATTATTTAATTCATTTAAAAAACTTTCAAATTTTTCCTGCTAAGTATCCTGATCTGCTGTGTCTTTTTTATAAATATTTGAACTATATTGAAGCATTTGTGGCTACTGAATGAAATCATCGCAGCAAGTCCCTCATCTTCCAAAGTCATTATTCTCTGAGAATTGACTCAAACAGTTCGAGGCAATTTTAGATTCCTTAATTTTGTCTTAGTTGACGCACTCTGGAAAATACCCTTTCCAAAGTTGTATTACTTACGGATAAGTTGTAAGGCTTTGTTCTTGTTGTTGTTACTAATGCCACCTGATCAGCAAAGGCCAGATCAAGGCCCACGAAATTCATCATGACAAAGGGCTATGTGACGCCTGTCGTTAACCGTAGCTTTCAGCACCATACAGGTGACAGAACATTTTAGCTCGGTTTCACCCCAATTTTGAGGGAGAACACCCTGGGGGTCCTCAGGGGCCTCCAAACTCTCTTCCCCTTCTGCCAATCTCATGAGAGGACTTGTGGCTCGACGGCTATTTAAAGTACCCCCATGCCACGAAGGCACTATACATTTACAAACATCCATTTCTTCTCCGGGATTCGAACCCTGACCCAAAGGCACAACGGTCAGAGTCGCTAACCTCTATACTGGATGAACGACTGTAAAGCTTTAAAGCAAATATAGCTAAATCTCTTAAAAATGGATTTCCAACTGCGTCTTTTATAATAAAAATGTGACACCAAAATAATTCCCCTTCATTTAAAAGCTCAGATTCAGATAGAAAAACATCTTTCAACTGTATGATAAAAATTTGTCTCCATTGATTCTCCAGAGCATACAATTTAGATTGGTCTGCTAATTCTAAAGGCAGATAAAAAAAAAAGAAGAAGGATTTGAATTTTTAAAAAAATATCATGGAAAAAATAATTTATCTTTTTAAAGTTCCGTAATTTGAAGGGATTCGGTTTAAATGTTGCTCACATGAAATCTTGAGAAAATTATGACATCTTCTATAGATTTCTTTAGTAGATTCTGTAGAAAATATTTTACCTTTTGCTTGTCAGTTTATTCAAAAAGACATCCATCAACTACTTTAATAGGCAAATAAATGCTTGTTAAATTCATGTCAACTTCGAAGTTCACACATTTAGGGTAAATTCTTCTTCTTAAAAGAGTAAGGGTGAAGTTTTAATTTTTTCAACAATTTGCAATGATCAGCTTGGCCACTTTGAAACAGCAAATTAATCAGCTCAAATTCTGCTAAAATTGGCAGCTGTAATTTAACAATATTTAATTATATCCTTGTGTTAATTTAAGTAAAGGGATAGTAAGACAAGTAGTTGATTGGAAAGAGAGGAATCTAGGCAGTGGCGAATCGTAGAATATTAGGGCCCCTTCCAAAGTCAGATTTTTTACGTACTTGACGTCAGTCTGGCTTTGGGCCTCCTAGAATCCCTGGGCCCCCAGTAACGCAAGGGTGTACATTACGCCACTGAATCCAGCTCAAAACCTTTAAAAGAGAATTTAATCGGAAGATTTTTATCACATAAACTCTCTAGCTGACAAGTCTTACTTTTGACATTGTATGCAATTTTTTATAAATCCAGTGCTGCAATGTAAGTTAATTACAAAAATAAATTTTCATTCTTTAATTCAGTGCAGTACCCGTTGATGATAACTATATAATTTACTTATAGTTCTATAAGAATTTGTCCATTCAAATTACTCCTCCAGTTTAATATTTATATAGAAATTCTCTCTAAGCCTATTTTTTAAGAATATTTCATTTTCATGTTTCTATCAAGATTAGAAATAATCCCACCGTTTTCCACTGCAAGTGGTAGAAAAAACTTCCACTTGCAATGGAAAAGAGTGGTGGGAGAGGGGATACCCGTTTTGATAGGATCCGATTCGTGGCTGGGGAGGGAACGAAAAATTACAGCATTTCTTGTCGTTTCGAAGCAATGAAACATACTGCAATTCCATGTTTTCTTTGAGGACTGAAGTGGCTATCTTTTCCTCCTTTTTTCTTGCAACTTTTTCGGAAAAAATCATTTTTTTCGAAATTTTCTCCAATACTTTTATATATGGTTTGAAAGTAGCAAAAAGTAGCGGGATCGTCAAGTAAAGTAGCATAAAATTCGCGAAGTAGCAATAGGATAAAAAAAAGTAGCGTACAGTTTTAAAAAGTAATAAAATTCGCGAAAAATCGCACGGTCTGGCAACACTGCACGGTCAAAGGAAAAGAGGTTGCTTGTCATTGGTAGATGTGCAATAACATCATTATTCTGGGTGGCCTGGTTTGGCCTTATAGTATTTTTCTATGCCCTAGTGGTTCATTGAAACATAAAAGTTTAGTCCCTATTTGGAAGATGTTCTTCCGGCAGTTTTTTTTTTCCATGTCTTGAATATAATAGTTAAATTCCCTTGCGTATTTAATTTTCACCATAAAAAATAACAATCTGTTATTTTTTTCCTTCACGTAAATCAAAATATTTTTAATGAATTTAATTTTGTAGAAGAAATATATATATTTGAGCTTAGTAAATGAGGAACTTTATTCAAACTAAGAAAATTGTTATATAAGCTTTCAATAATCCATTTACTGTAATCTAGATATATATTATAAATGCGAAAGTTTGTGAGGATGTTTGTCCGTCTTTCAGGCAAAAACAATTGAATGGATTTTAATGAAACTTTACAGTAATATCGCTTAAGCATCAGAATAACACATAGGCTATAATTTATACATAGGCTATTTATCAAGATATTGTCGAATTTCAAGTATAAGGAAAATTTGTCAAGTTGTGGCATAGCCATCCTGCGTGCGCTTTCGAAAAGCCGGATCCGCATAATCTATAGTGTGGATTTTAAGAAACATTTTGTTTTTAGCAAGGCGCTTTTTATTGAATAGCCTGATACTATATCTAATTAACAACTTTCTTTAATGAGAAAAATACATTAAGGAGGTTTTTAAATCGATCTTATTAACTTATCACTTATCCTATTAGTTATTAATTATCTGCATTACTTTGGTATAATAATTTCTTTTAAAAGTAAACCCCTACTGGGTTAGATCTTATAATAACTTCTCTTTAATTACTCATTACAAATTTTTCAATTTGTATTGTGGTTGTATGTAATTGAGCGCTTCATTTTAATTGGAGTAGGCCATCTAATTGTTCGAAACATTTCCACTCTAAGCTTTTCTCTAAGATTACTCCTCCACTACCTTCTATCTAAGTATATCTTATTTGCACTTTTGCTTTGTTTTAACTCTGGTATTGGGTTGGAAAAGTTTACCTATCGTGGCCGTCAAAAGAATGGAGTTATGTTAGAAAGAAACGGAGAGATGTCCAAAGTGAGTAGGAAAAATTCTGCCATCTGCAAGCAATTCTGGCGTGCGCTGCGAAAAAGCCCACGACAGCATATATCTACATTTTATTTGTGAAGAAACACTTTTTGTTTTGGCTACGCAAGGCGCTCGCTTCTAATTAATTCCTGTGATCAGCATAATTCCTAATTTCTTTTTATTTCGGAATAAAACTGGGTATTGAAGGGAGGGGTTGTTATAAATCTCTCTTTATTTGTGAATGTTTATTATTATTATTATGATTTTATGATTTTATCGTGCATATTTGGTAGTAAGAAATTGATCTTTTTTCAAAATAAATGCTTTTATCGGTTCTGGTACTTAAAGTAAATAAACTTTCTCTTTCACACTACATCATTTGGACAAATTTTCAAAATTTGTTTGTGGTTAGTAGTTAATTATAACGCTATAATTTTAATTGAAGAGGCAGATATTGCATTTTTAAGTATAAAAATAATTATAACTATTATACAGCATTTTTTGGAATGAGTCAGTGAATATTAACGTCGCACTGTTCAGCTACACGAGGGCTTTTGGCAACGAACCACGTAATTTTGAACCATGGTCAAGTGACGTGGACGACACCTAAGCTGGAACCCCCTTCTCCTAACTACCACACCACACCAACTTAGAAGGAATATCCTACCAATACTTAGCATGAATAGTCTTTGAAATCCACTCTTCCAAGATTTATGGCAGCACGGGTTCAATGATGAGTATTTTAGCGGGGAAGGCGAATAGTTTTTGTAGAAGATATTAGCGTTTTTCATCGATTGCAAAGATTATTTTTTTTGTCCCGAGTAAATAGTTTATGTCAAAATTGAAGTGTCTTATGTTTTGTATGTTAATGAAGACCTTAGAAAACGATTTGACTATTTATTTTAAGTGAACGGTGTATATAATTAATTTTACAGTGGAATATCTTTAATTAATTTATAGCTCTAATGCAGTGTTTCTCAAACTGTGGGGCGCGCCTGAAGTGATGAGTAATCACTCAGGGGAGCGAGCATTTTTGAAAAAAAAAAGGTTTTAAAAAAATAATTTTTGGAATGAAGTAAAACAAAATGCTTTCTGACATATAATAACATTTACACTGATATAATTTATTTTTATCATCTGGTGATCATCAAAAATAAAAGATTCTACTTCAAATGCTCCTTAGCCATCTTTGATCCTATAATCAAATAAAAAAAAGACATTTTGTTTGCTTTACTGTAATCCCGCGATGAGAGATTTTTTTCTTACGTTTCTTTTAACCCCTAAAATACTACTTTTGATTATCATATATTTGACCTTCAAACTTTCTGGTATGTTAGGAAAGTTGTAAATAATATTTTTCTGTTGCTTTTTTACCCATGTGAGAGAGTTTTATGATATATGGATATGCATATTGAGCACTTTGAAGGATTATTTGGCCAAGATGTATTTTTATGAGTATTCTGAAACATATAATGCATAATGAAAAACGTTTTACACAATTATTTTTTAGAACATGCTACACTTTCCCCATGAACAATTTTGTGGTTTTGATTGCTGTGTTGTACGACTTATTATGGTTTATAAATGTGTGAGCAGAATATAAAAAAAAAAATGGGCATCTGGGATCCCTATTGAAGGAAGTTGAAACTGATCAAACAATTGAAGAACCTGCTGAAAAAATGCATATTAATCAAGATAGCAAAGTAAATATGAGAAAAGCGATAGACATGAAACGTTTGAATTGAATTGAAATTTTCAAATGCTGCCTAAAGAACTGTTTGAAGAAAACTATGAAGCCATAAATGTAGCACTTCGCCTTGTCAAAAAGACACAAGGAAGGAAAAGTTCAAAATGCTATCTGTAGATCATCACAAATGACAACAAAACTACAATAACGTGAACAAAATATGACAGTTTTTCTGGAAAATAACGTTCCTGTATTGTTAGCGAAAAGTGTCTGTGATTCATGTCCTTTATTAAGATCACGCACATTTGGAACATTAGTTTTATTGGATTCCTTGAAAGTAAAGTATATTTTCTCTTAATTAAATTATTCACTGGAATTGTGATTTTTATCGTGTGTAGTAAATAATAATTATAAAATAAATTAAAGTTTTAAAACAAACTAAAAAACACGCTTTTATAGTGAATCGAACTAACAAGTAAAATAAAAATAAAAATATATATTACTTAAAAGTAACACATATACAAAATTTAATACTTATCTTGTTAATTTGTACGGTTTATAATTATGATCGTATTGTAGCTTTAGCGCAAAAGTGCATTATTATTGCATTCAATACATTATTATTTTTAGAGGGGGTGCGATAAAAATTATGATTGAAAATTGGGTTACCAGTAGTGAAAGTTTGAGAACCACTGCTCTAACGGATTAAATTTCCTATAGTGGAGTATTTTGTTTATGTATATCCCTTAATTTTCAATGTAGTGATCCAAAAAAAATTATTGTATGAAAAAACTGCAGTAAATCATTATGCGGTATATAAAGTATTAACGTGCATCGCACCCCTACACGGCGGGTCTTACAAAGCTCTAATTCAAAGATACTAAAAATTTTGGAAGACTTTTTATTTTTTCTTAAAAAGTCATCTACAAGTTCATTCAACTGAATTAAATCTGCTTTCTACAAGTAGTTACATTAAGAACTGAAACAGAAAAAGTACTAGTGAACACAGTGGAGTAACTACCAATCGGCTAGGCGGTGCTATGCACCAGGGCCCTCGCACCCTGACCACCCAGCAAACCGAACTTGCGATAATTTCTCCCACATTTAATATATAAAAGTTGTAACGAATGGTAATAGAGACGCCCTCTCCTGGCCGTATGAACAAGTAAGGAGTCTGACTGCTACCTCGGTAAAGGAAGGACGTGCGAGAATCAGCCTGCCACCTCGGTGAAGAAAGGACATGCCTATGTCCGCCCTCGCCAACCCCTTAGTATTTGTATAAAGATTAACTGGGTTTTATTTTATGTATTTGTAACTGTGAGCTCAATTAGAAAGTATAACCAATTAAAATTATTTGAGCTAACCACCGGTGTTATTTTTGAGTACACGTTATAAAATGGCACCCAGCGAGTGGCCGAATAGTCAGTTAATAGTCCAGCTAGTCTAACGAAATTATCCTCATATATTCTGAACTGCTAGTTCATAAAGAATTTCTAAAAGTATTTTCTGAAGTTGTAGCTGCCAGCTACGAAGTTGGATTGTTTATTTCCTACCGGGAAATTAGAATTATTCGTTTTCACGGATCGTCAGATAAGTTTCTTTCGTTTTGTTTTCTTATTCATTTTGACTTTTTGTTGAATTTTACTTGTGTATTTGTATTTTATGGTATATATATAATAACCATGATTTATTAGTCTATTTTATTTGTGTAATTCTTTTCTCTGGTAAGAAAACTCTTTCTACTTTTGTTCAATTTTTGTCCCTGTTGTAATGATTTCACTCAGCTCTAGGTTAACTATTTATTTCCATATGAAAATCATCAAAAGAAAGATAAATAAAATGGTATATTCTATTACAGTTCAATATCAATTTCGAGTCTCTTTCGCACTCTCTTCCGTTCCTGGATTTTCTCAAGCCAGAAGACCGCTGTACTTCGCGGGCTGGTCCGTAATCACTTCGAGTCTCCTCCGTACTCTCTCCCGTTCCTCGATCTTCAAGCCAGGAGACCGCTGTACTTCCTTGGGCTCGTTATCGCTCTTCCTGTCGCTCAAGGGACGTCCGAACCGCTCCTTCAAAGATCCAGTCTTTTTCCTTTTGTCCGGACCTCTCGCCCTTTTTATATCTCTCTCCTAGTCATCCACCGCTCATCTGTTTGTCGGCCTCAGTCCCCATGGTTCCTGCTGCCGCCTTCCGGTCTCGCTCCTTGATGTCGTACCCCTCTGTCGCGCCAAATCCGGTCTCGTTTCCGTTAGTCCCAAAGAGGCGCCGAGGCTGGGGCACATTTTTACGTTCTCAGTCGCGACGTCGTCACCGAGTTCTGGGAAAATGAACACACAATGATAAGGCGCCTCTTTTTGACAGTCCGGTCAGCTGGGCAAAAAAGGTGCCGAAACTCGACCACCCAGCTACGAAATTCCTTCCCAGCAATTAGGGAAATTCCTGGTATTTTCGCAGCTTCTGTCGACAAGGGATCTGTTGGAAAATAGGGGAAAGAGATATGCTTCGTCACACTGTCTATGATTTATGACTATTAGTGTACTTGTTTGGAGAATTTTTACCCCACTGACCTTGAGTTGTCACTGCTTGTTTCCGTTTACAAACTAGACGTTTTGTTTTGTTACTTAGGGTTTCCCCCCTCCCGATTTTCTGTCTCTCACCCCTTGCATGGAGAAAATCAGATGTTCTTTTTTTCTTGTTCATTTTACTTGGAACTCAGAATACAGCACTCACTGTTTGTTCTGTAAAATTTATTAATCATGGATACTTTTCACTTTTTCTGCTGACTCATTAATTCACTTATGACGCAAGAGTGTCACTGAGATTGATATTTCCTGTTTAGTACCTTTTTCTTATTGAATTTAAGTGTTGTTTACTGTGTTTTATTTCTAACTATATTGAAGAATTTTGATCACATATTAGATATTTGTGAATTTGAAAGAAAGAAATTGTTATTATGTTTTGTTAAAAAAGTATTATAGAAAAGTATTTTTATTCCTTCAAAAGATTCATTCATAGGTTTTGTTTCGATTTTGAATTTCATCAGAATTTCTTTTATATGTGAATTATTTTTATTTTCAAAGCTAAGATTTTGCCTTCTGCAAAATATCTACAATATTTTAAAGCAGTATTTTTATTCCTTCAAAGGATTAATTTTTATGTTGTTTTGACTAAATTCATCAGAATTTCTTTTTACTTGAATTTTCATTTTGCTTTCAAACTTTAGATTTTGTTTCCTGTAAGATATTTATAATAAATTTTTTTATAGTATTGTGTTCGAATATCCAATTCATGTTCTTCTAATGACTAGTTGATGCTCAATTATAAAGGTTAACTATTTTAAAACTAACTTAACCGCATTTAATTTGTGGCTGAGGATCCATTGAATTATTTTTAAATTACAAAACTAAATTACGATATTACAAGATTGAAATGAAGTTGGTCTCAAAATCAATTGCTTAATTGAAAAGCTTGAGTAAAATTTGGCTTCGCTGCAAGTAACGCCCAAATGGTAAAAATGTTAACTATTGCTAATTAAAATTTTTCTTCATTTCATTACTGTTAAAAATACATCAAAATCTGTAATCAATCGATGAATGAAATTTTTGGTAATACCAGATGCCTGAAAGTGATTGTTACACTAGCTTGTGACAAATGGCGCCAATGAATGCCAAAAGGCTATAAATGGCGCCCAAGCGTTTGTAAGAAGTCTGGTTATCTTACATTCCTATCAGTCCGGAGAACAGAAGAGTCCGTTTCCAATGCTGCAGTGACCATGGAGATCAAAACAGGGATCAACTGGTGACTGTTCTCTTCACTGATGAGTATTTCTGGAGAACAGAAGAGTCCGTTTCCAATGTGGCTGAGATCATGGAGATCAAAGCATGGATCAACAAGTGACTGTTCTCTTCGCAAATGAATATTTCCTACCGGGAAATGGAGCCCAACGTAAAATTATCAATTCAATTTCTGAACACCTAGTTCATAAAGAATTTTAAAGTTGTTTCTGAAGTGTAGCTGCCGGCTACGAAGAAATTTTGGGATTGTATATTTCCTACCGGGAAATTTGATGTTTTTGATTGTACATTTCCTACCGGGAAATTTGATATTTTTGATAGTACATTTCCTACCGGGAAATTTGATGTTTTTAATTGTCCATTTCCTACCGGGAAATTTGATATTTTAGATTGCATCCGTCTTCATGGTGCATCAGATAAGTTATTCCATCTTCGAAGTAGGGGGAGAAGTCATTCCAGTGATGCCTCTCAGAAGAAAAAGGAAGACCCAGGAACGACAACTCTGCTGGTTCCTCATCGAGGACGATACCTAGGAACCAGAGGGGGAGTGTAACGAATGGTAATAGAGCGCCCTCTCCTGGCCGTATGAACAAGTAAGGAGTCTGAATGCTACCTCGATGAAGGAAGGACGTGCGAGAGTCAGCCTGCCACCTCGGTGAAGAAAGGACATGCCAATGTCCGCCCTCGCCAACCCCTTAGTATTTGTATAAAGATTAACTGGGTTTTATTTTATGTATTTGTAACTGTGAGCTCAATTAGAAAGTATAACCAATTAAAATTATTTGAGCTAGCCACCGGTGTTATTTTTGAGTGCACGTTATAAAATAAAATTTTGCAACATAACTACAATCAGGTCAACTCAGTTAAAAATAATTTCGAACTTTTTCGGAATTCCCCCAAATTCTTTCCTTTGTATGGAGTTGCAAACTTTACTTATTAAAAAGTTTATATTATTTTTCAATTTTTTCATTTTTCTAACTGTTTATTGAAAATAAACTTCCATGTGTGAAAAATCTTACCATACATCTTCAGAAGTTGTCCAGTGAAAGAGAATATTAGATTTTATTTATTCCGATTCTCTTTTATTTCTGTAACAACCAAAAGACCGAATGTGCATTCAGTCAGTAAGGGTCCTGCTTCCCGTTCGGAGATAGATCTGGCCCATAAGTGCTAAGAGTCTTCTGTCACCTTCAAAGTCTAGAGTAAATTATTTTTTTAACTAGAATTCATGAGTTCTCAACGCTGGTTCCATGGGGGAAGAGAGAGGGAGCGTTAAGGAAAAATTTTGACACATCGAACAAAAGTAACGAAAAGCACGATCAAGATTTATGACATGCTTAAGGACAAATGAAAAGAATGGTGTAGAATGACCCTCAGAAAAAAAAGACCCCTTTCGGAAGAAAACTGAGGAAATTTTGCATCATTTTGACTTCCGAAATAATTCCATTTAGCTTCCTACGCTTATACAGACAAGAAAAAAATTCTAAGAACCAAAACGGTTAAACAACAAAAAAGTAACTATATTTTCACTTTTAAATTCTCTTTTCGATTCTTAAGATTTAATGCTCAGTGATAATAAAATAAAGTGAAATATATTTTGTTGCATTTGTGCCATTACTATTTTATTTATTAATTTTTCGTTTTACATATATAAATATAAATAACTGTCATCAGTTTCTTAGAATACTTTCATATTGATTAACATATTTAAGCGTATGTTTTTGCAGCTTAAATGTACCATAATCTTCTTAAAACATATATTTTCAATTGACATTGTTATTCAAATGAAAGAATATTATTTCTCTCGTATAAAAATAATTTCTTTAGTCACTTATGAAAAACGGTAGTAGTTCATTTAAAATACAAAACACTAATGAGCCTTTGAGTACATTCATTAATTATTTACCATACTTAAAAGGATTCTAACAATAGCTCGAAGATGAAATATAAAGCGTAGTTACATTTATTTTGAATATTTTTTTTTTTTTTTAATCATAACGTATTACGATAGTTTTGCTTAGTAATAAATGAACCAATCTATAATATCTAAATATTTAATTTAAATTGCTTCAAACTGTGAAAAGAATTTTCAGAGAAATAAAGTATGTTAAGTTTACTTAAGCATATACACATATTTTTTTTCTTTTTATTGAGGTAACATGTGAAATAAACACATATAATTTTTCTAATATTCTCTAAGACTGATAAGAGAACTATTATTTTGTAAGATTAAATTTGAAAAGCACAAATTTTTTTTTCTTTTTGCATTTATTGCTATTTTAAGAGTGATTTGCACAATACTTTCTTGATTAAGATCTTTTGCCCAGAGAATTTGAAAGAATATTTAATGCAACCTAATAATTAATTATGTGTATAATTAATTATAAAAATACATAAAAATCGAATAATTTCTCTAAAATATTGTATAACATTCTGTATGCTTCTAAGAATCAAAATTCATCTATAACAATCTATTGCAATATTTAAAATCTTTAAAAATGGCAACAATAAGAATGTCAGAACACTATGGCAGAAATTTCTTATAAAAAGCATTTAATGAAAGGTTTATTTTTACAGAACAATAATAAATGTTGAACAATATAGGTAATATTTTTTTAGTTGCTCCTAGTAGTATAAAACTATTTAATTAAATGATAGCAAAATGCATCACAGAAATAAAAATATGATAAACACAATTTATAAAGTAGATAAAAGAAGTGATTTTTTTTCTCTCAAATAAAACAGAAATGTGAAAAGCTGTTTAATAAGTAGTAAAATTGTATAATCTTGAGTATTTTTAATATAACTAAATTATAAATTTAATTAAAAATTTTAGATTTCTTTTGTGATATTGGGGCCTTGGTCAAAAGTTTTGAGTTATCTTAGAAATTTCAAAATTATTCTAGAAAGGTTTTATTGTTCTATTTAGTCTCAAAGTATTGAGATATTTGAAAAAAACAAGCAAACAAGTATAATAAAAATATTAATGTTTTATTAACTTATATTTAGAAACTTTAAAAGGAAACTTTACAAATTCAGAATATTGTGATTGTGTTCCTAGTTTTTTTAAAAAGTTTTAAAAGCTTACTTTTGGTGGAGATATTTTAATAATTTTGAATAAGTAATCTGGAAGTTAAGCTATGTTTTGTTCAAGAAATGAAACTATGATTTCTATAATGAATAAAAGAATTAAACAAAATATGTTCGTACACTGCTGGTCACCGTAAATGCAACACCCTGAAGGAAGCATGCAAATAACATGAAATTTACAACATGCATTAGCGGATGTGAGATATGCAAATGATTAGAATTTCAGTGCAGACACACATCACGCGCGCCTGTGGGGCCACCTCAAAAGCGTTTTTTAAGGCTTGGAGATTTCGACAATTGCAAGTTCGGCAATTGTGTTTTTCTTGTGGTTTTTTAAAAAAGATTATTTATGTCTCGTAGAAACAGCGATCAGCTTTTGATCAAGTATCCGAGTTTGACAGAGGAAGGATAGTGGCCTACCGAGATTGTGGATTATCTTTCAGGGAAATCGGTAGTCGTGTTGGACGAAACCAAACCACTGTAATGTGGATATGTAACCGTTGAATGCAGGAGGGTACGACGGACCGACGTGGTCGATCGCATCCACCTCAGTGCACCACTTGACGTGAGGAAAGGCAAATTGTGCGCATGGCAGTGACGGATCGCTCAGTCATATCATGAACCATAGCATAGCACATTGAGTCTGTAACGTATCATTCAGTGTCTGCGCGTACCATTCGATGCTGTTTACAGCAGAGTGATCTGTCCGCAAGACGTCCATGGCTTGGTGTTCCCTTGACGCAGAACCACAGACGTCTCCGCTGCCAATAATGCAATGAAAGAAGGATGTGGGTGGCAGAATGGAATGAAGTTGTCTTTACTGACGAGTCACGCATCTGTCTGCAACACCACGATGGTTGGATTCGAGTCTGAAGACACCGTGGAGAGAGTGGTGCTTAACAGCTGCGTAAAGCACCGCAACACTCGTCCTGCACCGGGTATTAGGGTATGGGGTGGTATTGAATATCACTCTCGCACTCCCCTAGTACGCATTGCCGGTACTTTAAACAGCCAGCGCTACATCTCCGAGGTGTTGGAGCCAGTTGTATTTCCTTACCTTCAGGGCTTGGCCACAGCCATATTTCAACAGTATAATGCGTGACCACACTTGGCACGCATTGTCCAAAGGTTCATTGGCAATTATCAGATTGAGTTGCTTCCCTGGCCGGCTCACTCTCCGGATCTTTTGCCGATAGAAAACATGTGGTCCATGGTTGCTCAACGATTGACCCAATTACACCCAGCTGCCCCACCAGATCAACTTTGGCAACGTGGGAAGCTGCTTGTCTGCTCTACCCAAAAGAACACTCAAAAGTCTCTCTTTAATCAATGCCGATTGCGTGTGGCAGCGGTGATCTCCAACAATGACGGCTACTCTGGCTACTTATTCTGGCAGGAATCACACTTCACAGAAGTCTATAAATTTAATCATTTGATACTTGGTCAACATGTTATCTACAAAATAAATTTTGTTGTGCTATCTCTTGTCTTTCTTGGTGTTGCATTTACGGTAGCCATCAGTGTATTAAATCAGAAATTTCGTAATTCCGTCAGAAAATTTGAAAAAATATGAAATATAATTTTTTGAGAGTTTGGAAAATAAATTAAAAAGTTTAAGATTATTATTTTAAGTTTCTAAATATTTCATGGAAAAAATTTACAGTTTGCAATAATAAATAGAAAACTTTAAAAAGTTTGAAAATTTAGATTCGATTAAAAAAGAATTTAGTTATTTTTTAATTCAAAATTTATAACTTTATTTTCAAGCATTCACAGAAATTCCTTCCTCACTGCTACAGAGAAATAAATTATATGACTTGGAATCGGAAATCGTCCCTCGGGCAGACCCGAGGCTTTGTGCAAGCATCGAAGTTGCAAAAGAAATGGTCTCGACTTTCTCTAATGTACAGATACTTTTAAAAATATTTTTAACTATACCAATAAAGAATGCATCAGGTCAGAGATCTTTCTCGGTTTCAACCCGGCACTTCCCACGCAGGGTATGCCATACCTACCATCTAACTTTTTTCATCACTCCTTCTAAACCTTTTTTGGAAAATTGATAGTTTCTCGTGTAGCTGACTTTAAGGTCATATGCTTTGAGGGGCCTTAGCTTGTAGGCGAATAATAATTTTGGATACCGTCTCTTTGGGTATGTCATACTCTGCGCGTGAATCGCCGTTACAGTTCTGAATGCATGAGAACGTTTTAAATCTTCTTTATGCTATGGCGTATTATTGTAGTTAAGATGAAGAAATGTGATATTTAAGTAATGTAATAGATACAGTATTTAACAGAGAGATATAGTACAACAATACTTTCGGATGAAGGAATTCTGTTCATGATTATGATGAGGAAGAATCAAACGATGAAGGTATTCGGTAAGTATGATTCCCCCCATGAAATCGATCCAGATTTAGAAGGGGTTTCACAGTTAGAAATACATTTTTTTTATATGTATAAAACCCCAAAGCATTTGAAAGAACGTGTTTTAAAAAGGGAGACAACTGGTATACATCCACTTTCAGATGAATTTTTGAAAAAAAAAAAAAACCTATTGCTGGAAAATAAGAAAAAAAAAAAATAATCCCAAAAATAAGATATAGAGGGTTTAAAAGGCTCTTCAATAAAATAACTTCATTAAAAGAAAACCGGGAAAAAAAACAGCCAACTGAGATATTAGAAATTGTAATGAAAATGACTTTTTCCCCTGTTTTCCCAATTTCGCTCTAGCTTTAAAAATTTTTATAATCTTACCTTTTTTTGTAGCTTCCGGTGAAACGGGTTTTCCCAGAAAATTTAAAAAATTACTTGAGAAATAATACGACACAAAAGGCTTTCAGTTTTGGGCCCCTTCTAAACTGAATCCGAAATCTCAAAAAAAAATTGATTTAACCGAAATTATATTAACAAATTTTTCTAAAAAGCCGAAAGTTATTTTATAGTTACAGTAAAATACGGCGTATACCGGTCTCACGTATTCGCCGTAAAATTACACCCCCTTCTTTACGAAGAAACCTAAAATGCATGTTCCCAATGATCTTATTTTTTGGGGGAAAAATACCAATTCAGTATTTTTCCCAAGCTTTAGAAAAAAAAGTGTTTTTTTCAGAATTAAAAAAACCCTTTAAGTTCAAAAGGGGAATGTTAATATATTTTCTTTCACAGAAATAGTATTTGGGTGTTTTAACAAAAGTCTGATCTTTTTCTATCTCATCTTTTTGTATTTTAAAGCTCTCATTTTATCCTGACTTAAAACCCGGCCCCCATCAACCGATCTTATTTTTATTTAAAAAAGTGCGCATTATTCGAAAGAACTTTACGTTATAGTTTTTTTCCCTTAGTCTTAGTAGAAAGGGGGTTTTATATACTTTTTCGTTTCACGATTTTTTTGCCTTAGGTTTTAAATTTTTTTATTAGATTGTATTTTTTGGAAAAATTCTTTTTTTGCATTTATAATTATAAAATGTTTCTTTTTTTTTTTAAAGGTTATATTTTTTTTAGTTTATTATTTCGCTAAAATATTTTGTCCCCTATTATAACTCATTACCTGGCCAAAAAATGAAGTTTTCCACTTGAAATTTTATTTGAGTTATTATTAAAGAGTTTTACTTTTTATTATTGTATAAGTAAATGAGTTTTTAACGCCAATATATATTAAGTATTAGGCAAAATATGAAAAGCTCTGTAGGGGGGGACATTAGGTGTTTGCACGAGAGCGGCCGATACCCTGGATACATATCTACGCCCCTGAGTGAACATCAAAACAAGAAATAACGAAGCAATGTTAAGAAGCAATACATGTAATGATGATAATTATATGGTTGACGCAAAATAAGAAAATATTGCTAAGTTCATTACAGTAAATATATGACTGAAGATATATCGTACCAAAAAAATGCCTTTTTTTTTCGGTTCAGTTCTGGTTCGAAATTATGTATAGAGGATTGCGTGCGTACATATTTCACGCTTCTTCGTAAAATAAGGGGTGTTCATTATACGCCTAATTTTACGGTATATGAAAATTATTAGCATAATAACTAATATGCGAGTAATTATTTATTTACTCATTTTTTTATTTATCCTAATATTGGAACATAATAACAAAAAATACTGTATATACCATCAGAAAATAATCATACCATCAGAAAAAAAAATATTTTTTTCCCTTTTCTATTTTAAACAAATAAATCTTATGATTTCAATTTTGTCTTTTCTTCTATAAATTAATCTTTTTTAATAATAACTGTACCAAGTTCTGTTATTTTCTATAGTGATGCTTACATATATATTAAGCATGTCATCGAACTCAGTTATTAAGCCCCTATTTTTAAAAAATTAAATTCTTTAAAAAAATTGTAAAAATTATAAATGCATAGCAAATACGTATATTTAATTATAAAATTAAATACATTTTAAACAAGCACTCGATAATTCAACGGATATTTTTTTCTTGGACCTCAAAAGAAATCTAAAACGGGAGAGTATTGTTATTATTATTATATATACAGTCGGATCTCTATATAATGAAGTCGTTAACTCCCGAAAAAAAGTTCGGTTACATGGAAAATTCGTTACATAGAGGTTCATTTTTCAATATGCTTTATATATATAAACCAAATAAAACAAATTTTAAGTTCATAAACACTATACATTAAAAAAGTAATTATTCTCACCTTTTTGTAAATTAATATCTATTTATTTTATATGTCTTACCAATTGAAAAAAAAGAAAGAAAGAAAAAGGAATGTGTCGAGGAATATACAGTATTTTCAAAAAGAAAATAATAATTTTTTTTTAAATTTAAAATTGAATTTTGGAGTTTTTTCTAATTTAAAGCATCAAGTAATTTTAAAAAAATTATTTTATAACTAGATTTTTTAAACACATTACCCCATCCCCCTTAAATTAAAGTACACATAAAATATGTTAATTTGGTTTGAGTTTTGTTTTGTTTTGTTTTTTTTTGTTTGACTTTTTTCATAAACGTTTCATGTATTTGCAATCCACAAAAACCTTCGGAGTAGTTTTCCGGTCTTTTCCAAATTTTTCTAGTCATTCATTGCCTGAAAATTGGTCTTATCCCAATACCTTCCAAATCGAAGAGCTTTTTCTGTTACTGGGTTGGGAAAACAATTTTTTTTATCTTGCATTGTGTGTATCCCCGGGTTTAGTCCTAGGGGGCCCCCCACCCTTAGCGGAAAATTTTTTTGGGGTTTGGGGATAATTGTGCCATCTTGATAACCCTACTTTGTACACTAGATATGGTAAACCTAACTATTTCTGGAAATTTCGTATTTTGTGGAGGGGATTTCGAATTTCATTTTGTTTTGGAGAACCGGGCTGGAATGGTTGGGTTTTTGAAGGAATATATCTTAAATTTTTTTTTTTATTGAATGCGAAAGGGTGGTTATTGAATAGTGTGAAGGAAGGATTGGGTTTCTTGGGGGTTTAATGTCCCGAAACGATCCCTGATGTAACATTCGACAAAAACGCTTTCTTCGAAATTCGGAGCCTCTCGAAGGTAAGTTCGACCATTCCTCCAGAATAAAATGGGGGGCTCCACGATCATTCACTTAGCGTAGACCTTAAGACTTTTTTTAAAAACTTTATTTTTAAAACCTCACTCAAAAAAAATCGCTGTAAAAAGAAGTGCTTTTTATATATTTTTTTCTTTTTTTAATTACTGTATTGTGTTTACATGCATTCTCATTACACATCCACCTTAACTCTCTGTATTCACTTGCCGCCATTGTTGGTTTCGCTTGGCGCCATCTCGTTCTGGCTTGGAGCTTTTTTCGTTTTGTCGCCAAAGGTGTGGGCTCTCCTAGGATTTTATCGTATCCACTAGTAAAGTTTGCGTCATTTTGAATAAACACTCATTGATTTAGCCAAACAAATTTATTAATTTAACAATTACTCAAAACATATACACACCCTACAACACAAAAACGAGACACACTTTATATAAGTTGGGTGGGCGGATCCCAAGTCTAACCGAGTTCTGCCACACCGCGCAGCTCGTTTTGAGCGGTTGATGTATTTCCCTTTTGAATAATCCTCAAGGGATTCTTTGATGGCCGATCTGGCACATGGTGATTTAGAGGAGTCTTACTCCCCTTCAAAACATCTTCGCCATCTTCATAGACACATGCTCTTCAACATTTTGAACAAGAATTCGATGAATCATAATTATGAAGCTTATCTCGATTTCTTATAACAGTTGATAAGCTGTTTGGAGGAGTACCAAATTTTAAAGCCATGTCCTTTTGCCGGGAAAGCCGCCCGGCAGTTATCGCTGGTAGCGATGATGCTCTCGGTGAAGGTAAAACAGATAACGGCCCTGCTTTTACTGTGTTAGGAACGAGAAACAGACGCATTGCGCCCATTGTGATTGATTCACAGTGCAATGCCACCGAGCTCCTTGACCAGACAGGGAAGTTTTGCGACACATCACTCGAGGGGTGTTTTGAGAATGGGAAACTCCGAGTATTCCCAACTTCTGCTGAAGAGCACAGAAAAATACAGAAATTTATCTCGGACAAGAAATTGCGATGGCCCTTAATAAGTAATTGAAGGTAGTTCTGTGAGGGTTACCCGCAGATTTCGATCAAGAACTCACGTCAGAGCTGCATGTATTCCGGTTCAATCCCTCCCATATTTCCTTGTTGAGAAACAGGAAAACAAATGCGAACATGAAAATAATTTGGGTAACTCTCCACCAGTGTCCTGAAAACCAGGGCATCTTCAACATTAAAAGCGTAGGATATTTCAGGTTGAACACCTCAAATCCTCCATGCCTCTTCAGTGTTACCGCAGTCAGGAGTTTTTCATCGCTCTCGGTTTTGCGCCAGAGCACCGAAGTGTTTTAAATGTTCGGGTGGCAATCTCACCTCGGAATGCACAAAGTCATCCAAAGCCTCGGCTAAGTGTGCAAATTGCAGCGGACCGCATCCTGCAAACGTCTCTGGATGCCCCAGGAACCCCATCAACACGAAACCAAACAAAAACCTATGAAAAACATCTGGCAAGAGAGAGCGGCTGCGCGCAAGCAAAACACCACAGACCCAGGTTTCCTTTGTAGAAATTGTTAAGAAGTACACAAATAGCGAGTCAATGGATGCCAAATCTGTCATGTCACAAATGGGCATATGATGACGCAGTGGGGACAAATGCTGTCCACCTTGCAGACTAAACTTTAAATTAACATTCAATAATAGTAATAGTGACAATTCTTTCAAGTTTTTTAACTGGAATGCTAAAGGATTAAAAAATATTTTAAAGGAACTTAAAAACTGCATAGTTAATTATGGCCCCGACATAATCGGTATACCGGAAACACATCTTCGTCGGGCGACCGAGTTAGCATTCCAAACTACACTTGTCACAAAAGTGCTAGAACAACACACCGGGGGGGGGAGGGAACGGCCGTCTTCGTTAAAACTCTATCAGACACCACGCCATTTTAAAGGTTTCAAACACCTTTGAAAATTCCTCGGTTGTCATTCAGTTAGGAAACAACAGTAAAATTATTGTGCGTGCATTTATAGGCCTCCATTCGACTCCATTAATAGTACGGAACTCGATGCAATTCTCACTCATAGCAACAAAGCCTTTCTATTCGGCGATTTTAATGCAAAACACCCGAGATGGAATTAACGCAGGGCAAACACAAACGGAAAAATTCTGTGCAATTGGGCCGTTGGATCGGTACTGGATATTATTGCCCCAGACACTCCCACGCATTTTCAACAGTTATCACACCAACTCTATTCTATATTCTTCTTCATTGGCTTTGAAGTTAACTTGGCTCACACAGAAGTGTTTACTATTAACGAACTTAGCAGTGATCACAATCCAGTTATTTTTGATTTTATAACTAATAATATACTACCACCAATACTTCATACCTTAAAATCTATAAACTGGACTAAATTTCAAGAAATTATTTATCACAACATACCCGGTAACCCCCAGATAGATGATTTAGACTCAGCCATTCAAAATTTTACCAGCACTGTTGCGAATGCAATTTCTGCTTCCACTACCACTAGATTATATATATATATATATAATTAACACTCCACACCTCCGCCTTCCTGCTAATAAAATAGATTTCGTATAAACTCTGGAATAACACCAGATACCCTCCATACAAACGCGAAGTTAATGCTCTCATCAGACAGATCAGGATAGAAATCCAACACAAAAACATGACCTGGAAAAATTTCTTTCAACTTTAAATTCTGAGAACAATTCTTTGTATAATTTACATAAGAAATTCACTAAAAGATATGTGCCCTTTCCACCATTACAAATTCTGTCAGATAAAATACGAAGATTGACAAATAAGTTTTTCCTTTCCCAAATTTCTAATCAAACCATTATTCTCCATTATATAGCAATAACCCTGAGTCTCTGAATCTAAATATTAAGGAAGATAAAAATAATATTATAAATAAACTAGATCCTTTGATTGCTGTTAGTGGTCAAATTATCGCAATCCCCAGAATAACATCTTTTTCAATTCTCCCTTGCAAAACATATGTCAATAATTTCAAATTTCAGGATAAAAATTTACCAATATAAAGTTTAAGGGGTTTATTTGACGAAACAGTAGATCGTGATTTCCATGACTTTTATATAATAGCTACTGATGGTTCGAAAAATGAGCAAGAGCGTCAAGCTAATGACGTCATTAATTTGCTGTTCTGTTCTTTTTAAGATGTACTACAAACTTCTCATTATAACGTTGTGTATTGTGTTTGTACGTGATTAAATGCTTTTGTGACACATCCTTGTCTATTCAGTATTTTACAGATTACTTACACCAAAACGAGATATCGGGTAGATGTCAGCCCTACAATAAGATTTAAGAATTTGTGTAGCGATGAGTTTAAGCTTCTAATTTATTTGGCACCCGAACAGGGACGCGGTTTTGGTGCTTTATTATTTTGGGCCTGAAAGAATTATGGATGTGACACAATTAAAAATACATCGAAAATCACTGCGTACGTCGCTTACGCTAAGCGTTAAAACTGTTGAAGAGAAGCTTACGAAAGAAATTCCTGATTTAAATCAACTTTCGATTTTGAGATTGCAAGTAGTCGAACAATTTTCTCGTTTAGAAAAATGCCAAATGGATATTTCGAATTTAATCTTGAAAGGGGGAAAACGATGAAGTAGCCTATGAAGAAGACTTTATAAAAGCGGAAATATACACAGATAAATTTTCCGAACTTTGTGGGAAAGTAGACTGTCTGTGAAAGAAACCGAAAATAAAGAAGTTCCCGAAAAGAGGAAATTTAAGCTACCAAAAATTGAGCTCAAGAAATTCGACGGCAATGCTAAAAATTACTTGACATTTTGGAGTCAATTTAAAAAATATCATGATGAAAGTTTGCCGAATGAGGATAAGTTCCAGTATTTGTTGCAGGCCATTGTGCCAAATTCAAAGTCGGCTCGAGATGTCGAGAGTTTTCCCGCAACAGCAGACAACTGTACAAAAGCAATAGTCCAACAAGAACGTTTCACACAGTAGAGAAGATCTACTCGTATAGATCTATGTAAGAGACTTACTGTTAATGGTTATGAAAAACGCAGCAAGGGGATGCTCTAAAACAGATCTCCCAGGGTTATATAATGAACTGGAAACGAAGATTCGAGCTCTTGAGAGCCTAGCGCGGACACAGGACAAGTATGGAGAATTTTTGAGTCCTTTAATGGAATCCTATCGACCAGAAGACATATAATTAGCATTTGAAAGAAGCAAAAACATTAAAGAGAATACTCCGGGTGAAAGTCGGACTTTGAAATTATTAATGAACTTCCTTAAACAAGAAGTGAAAATGACGAAATGGTTGAACTTGCTAAGAATAGTTTCTCAGCTCCTGTCAATCAAAAGAAAAGACATGTAAACAAACCGGATAATTTCCCCTCTGCAGCTACGTTGGTAAGCGCACATGATAGGAATGGCACAGGTAAGCGAAATTTATTATGCATGTTTTATAATAAAAATACTCTTCCAAGGACTGTTTAGAAGCTAGACAAATGATTTTAGATGAAAAGAAAAAGTGTGTATTAAGAAACAGAGCCTGCTTTGGCTGTTTTTTAGTTTTTTATTTTTCTAAGTATTGTAATGTAAAAAATTCGTACTTATATTGTGCCAAACCGCACCATTATTTAATGTGTGATCAAGTGAAAAACAACGTTAATCAGATATCTGATAGTATTGAAACAAATTTATTACCTAAAAGTTATAGTAAAAATAATTAGTTTTCTAATGACTTTAATTGTCAAAGTTTGTGCTGATGATAAAATAATCCAAGTTAGAGCTTTGATCGACAGCGGATATCAATGCTCGTATTTTCAAAATATGTTATTCAGAAATTAGGTATTAAATCAAATAATATGATTAAAATGCAACATCAGTTTTTCGGGGGGAGAGAAACGCCTTGTCAGTTAAATGATGTTTATGAATTGTTAATATGTTCGCTGGATGAATCATACTCGCATCATGTCGAGATGTTTTTCGGAAAAAAGATTTGTGGCAAAGTGCCAAAAGTTAGTAACTCTGTTGAGATTAATGAATTAAATAGAAGGGGGATTATTTTGTCTGATCTTGCAAATGAGGATTGCGAAATAAATTTGTTGCTAGGCGCTAATGTGGCGGGCTTGCTTTTCATGGGAGGCTCTGTTGAATCGTATTCGGGTTTGTTTTTATTAAAAATTCGTTTAGATTTTGTTTTGACTGGAAAGCAGGGAGTATTTGGTAAATGTAATGAAGAGTGTGATACTGTTTTAAATGTAATTTCTTTATTTGTTAAAAAATTGTCTGTTAATGGATTGTGGAATTTCGAGAGCATTGGAATTTTTTACCCAACTCAAAAGTTAAATGAAAAAAATGAACATTTATAAGGGTGACTGCAGAATTTAAAAACAGTAAGAAAATTCTACCGGACGGTAGATACGAACTTTGCCTTTTAAATCGGAAGCAATAGATTTGTCTTCTAACAAAGAACTGACATGGAAGTGACATAAAAAGATGCGTGAACGCGCATAATGGAATGGGATTCTGGAAGATTATTAAGCTGTGTTTAAAGAATGGGAAGAACTAGAGATTATAGAAAAAATTGAAGGGAAAAGTGAAAATTCTTATTTTTTACCGCATCGACCAATTGTGAAAAATGAGAGCATTACAAATAAAATACGACCAATTTTTGACGCGTAGGCTCATGTAACTGGCCAGAGTTCAATTAATGACTTATTGCATAAAGGTCCAAATTTTATTGAGGAGATACCAGATATTTTAGACAGGTTTCGTAGTTATCCGGACTTTCTGCCGATCTTGAGAAAGCATTTTTCAGCCGGGTATTGCCCCTAAGCATAGAGATTTTTTAAGATTCTTTTACCCTGACGAGGGTGAGGAAATTGTTTACCGTCATTGCCCAATGGTTTTTGGAGTATCATCGAGTCCTTTCTTGTTATCTGCAGTGCTTGCGCACTTGCTCGAGAATGTGCCAGCAGATTATTCTTAACTAGGCTCTAAGTTAAAACTTTCGTTTTATGTAGGTAATTGCTTTACAGGGGTAAATGATGCTGCACAACAACCAGAATTTGTTTTAAGGTCTAGGAAAATTTTATCACGTGGGCGTTTTAATTTACGTAATTGGGAAAATAATGTGGAAAGTAAGCACATATCCAAAAGTACAGGTACAACGCAATTATTAGTGATAATTTGGGATCTTGATAAGGACACTCTGAAGTGTAAAAATTAATTTTGAAAGTTTATCAGGTGAAACTAAAATAACTAAAAGACTTGTTTTAGCTATTGCCCAAAAGTTTTTTGATCCAATATGTATACTGTGTTCTGTGATTCTAACACCCAAAATTTTGTTGCAAAACACATGGAAATTAAAATTATCATGGGACTCACCTTTGCCTGATGAGATAGTGAAACCATTTTTAAAATGGTGGAATGAAATCAAAATACTTTCAGCTGTGGAAATTCCTCGTTATTTTGGAATTAATGATAGCACACAAATGCATGTTTTTGTTGATTCATGTAAAGAGGCCTATGCTACTTGCATATTTTTTAGATCAAACACTTCCCAGGGTGTAAAAATTGCACTTGTTAGGGCAAAAGCTAGAGTAGTTCCAATAAAGCAGGAAACAATCCCCAGCTTAGAGCTTATGGCGTGTTGTATTGGTGTGTGTGCCAGGCTGGCATTCTCTTAATATCACTGAAATGGAAACTGTTTTTGGAGTGATTCCATGGTTGCATTGTATTGGTTGAGGGAAAAGGGAGGATTGTCAGTTTTCGTTTCGAATAGGATTAACCTCTTCAGGACGGGGCGATTTTCTATGAGACACTCACTAGGGACGGGGTGAATGTGTAAGAACTTGCACTTCAGAATGGGGCGTTTTCGTCACTAAGCCTAACTTAAGAAAAAAAAAGCATAAATAATAAAATTTCAGTCCTAACGTCGTAATTTTTGGTACCCCTTTAGATTATTACACAAATTGTCAGTTACATTAAAACTAGAATGTAATAACGTTTTTCCTTTAACTTACATGAAATGATATAAAAAAATATGACTGACCGTGAGAAATAAATTTCGTAAGTACTATTCAATTTTTTCCAAAATTTTCATTGACAAAACACATTAATACACTTTCAAATAAGTAAAAAAATTACGACAGAGATTATTTACAAAAATAAATAGCAAAATTAAAATGAAGATTGAGTGTGAAAAATCTCGAAGCATGGAGAAACGCAAAGTCCTACATTGTATGATTTGCAAGCATAAAATGTTTGTTGCGTTTTTTTAATTTACACACCGGTTTGTGACTATACATTTTGGCTTTTTTTCACCCTTTTTGTTCATATTAAGGTTAGGAAAATGCTTTTAAAGAAACAAATAAAACCTGAAGTCATGGTTTTTGAAATATGAAAAGTACGCGGAATATATCCGAAAGCAACAAAAACTGTTACAGAACTGACACTAAAACCCTAAAATATTCCACACTGTTAAGAAAAAGGAAATGAAAAAGCATTGGGAGAGTTATTAGAAACGCGAATGTCTTATATCAGGTGGAAATTTTACGAGCTGTTTGCTTACATTTCGATTACCTCTTCCCCCGCCACAGCTCTGATGAACAAAATATCAAATCCAGGAAGAATATAAACAAACTGAAGGTCAGGCTACTCTAGATATGTTTAGTTTCAATATAATGGACATAGGGTGCCATCTAGTGGTCATTAAAAAACGTTCCAGCTGAAAAGTCATATTTGCGTCGCCCGGCCTACACAACACCTTTGTAAAATGCACATTTACACCGCTAGGCCATGAGATGCGTCCGTGAAGAATGCATATTTGCACAACCCGTCGTGAAGGGGTTAAAGAAATTAAAAAAATCTCTTTTTTAATAGTGAATGGCGTCATGTATCTGGACGCAATTAAATAAATCGGTTGGAAAATTAATCCAACCGATTTAATTTCTCGAGGATGTTCACCTTAGTCTTTTAGTTGAGTCACATTGGTGAGAAGTCTCCTTGTGGTTGTTAGAGTCACCAGATACTTGGCCCATAACAAAGTTACCTGATTATGATACTTCCGAAATTTCATTGGAAAGGAAAAAAGTTGGACTGTGCAATTTAAATCTGTCGGAGTAAAAGTTGCCATGGTATGATAGGAAATTTTCAAAATTTCATTCAATCTTAAAACTAGTTGCCTGGGTTCTTAGGTTTCTTAATAATGTTACAAGCAGAAGCAGAGATAGAAAAAAAGGACAATTATCTTTAGATGAGTTAGAGAGTGTTGAGATCTGGCTGATCCGATCTGCTAAACTCACAGTTTTACAGATTAAAGGTTAATTTCAAACCTGAGTGTATTCAGAGATAATAACGTCATTCGTGTGAAAACGCACATCAGTGAACGTACAGATGCGCCTAATTTTCTTTCGGCAATTTTACTGCTTAACAATTACATATTTACTCAAAGACTCTTGTTGAACATTTCAATTTAAAAAATGATCGTGCAGGAACGCAATTGCTTTTAAGCCAGCGTTTCTCAAACTGTGGGGCGCGCCCTCCTAGGGGAGCGTGATAACTCTACGAGGGGGAGGCGAGCATATTAGAAAGTTGAAAGCAAATGCTTATTTTAAAAAATTATTAATTTACTGTAAATAACAAACAAAATGCATTCTGACATAATAAAAAATAAAATACACATTTACATTGATACAATACGCTTATAAACGTATCATTCTATACAATGAATTTTATAATTAATTTAACAATACTAAGTTAAGAACAAGTTTGATAATTACCAGCGAACTTATGGGTTTGTATTAAAACTTATCTTGATAATTTGCACGGTTTATAATTAATCCCTTAATTGCCGAATACAAGTTACGCGATTCGCTCCCCAATGCCACCGTTTTCATCGCAGATGCTCTTGGGGAGGGGGACAAAAGGGATAAATTAGCAAATTCTCTGAAATAAGTAAATCCTTTGAACTTATTAACCCTCCAAGCGGTTTCACGTAAATTCCGCCATTCCAGAGATGCTTTTCTGCCTTCAAGCAGATTCCAAAGCGCCGAGCCGCATTCTTAAAAATACGGCTCGACCGCTTTTGAGAACCCCAACTGAAAGCAAAAAAATATGTGTGGTGCATTTTTGAAGCATCTCCAGAATGGCAAGAATTTAAGTGCAGACCGCTTAGAGGGTTAAAGTCCTTTTATTGCCTTCCAAAGCCTTCTGAATAGTTTAATGGACAGTAGTCCACAGAAAAGATCGTACATCGGAAAGACGTATATATACGTCCAGAAAATTCATGCTTTGGCTGAGTGAGACGTTTATATACGCCGGTGGCACTTAAGAGGCTAAAGTCGTATTGTAGCTTTAGTGTCAAATTATAGTATTATTGAATTCAATACATTGTTATTGTATGGTGGGGGCGCAATAAAAATTATGATTGAATATTGGTCGCGAGTATTAAAAGAATGACAAGCACTGCTCTAAACATAATATGTGAGAAATATTGAATAGTAAGTGGTAAGAGAACTGTTCGGAAGATACGGAATGCCTGTGTTAAATGTCGTAGATTTAGAAGTAAATCTCCAATGACTGATCCTGTTTCTCTTCCATCTGACAGAGTGAAAGACGCAGCAGTGTTTGAAGTGATAGGTGAAAATTTGTCTGATCCCCTATACTTAAACGGGGTGATAAAGTTTGGATTGTCCTCTATACTTGTGCCATCTATCGTGCGTTGCACCTCGAATTAGTTTCCTCTCTTTCAACTGATGCTTTCCTATTGTCTTTTCATCGTTTTGTTGCTAAACGAGGAAGACCTCGGAATAATGTATTCAGACAATGGTACAAATTTCAGAGATGCCTATAGCGAATTATTTGGTATCAATTGGAACTAAGTTTCTAGATATTTTTTTAGATATGCAGAGATACAACGTATAACATGCAAATTCATACCTCCCATAGCTGCCTGGTGAGGAGGCTTTGGGAGAGGCTTGTAAGAACAATGAAAGAGCTTCTCAGGAGTACCTAAGGAAAAGTCATATTTACGTATGAAGAATTGCTCACTATTTTATGCGAACGTGAAAAAGTTGTTAATTCACGTCCATTGACATATCTGTCTGAAGATATGCATGATCTAATTCTAATTACACCTGCAATGTTCCTGTTTGAAATACCAACTGCCAATACTAAAGATTTAAATGTCCGGGATGCTACTCACTTCCGAAAGAAATTGAGATTTAGAGCTAAAGTAATCGAGAAGCTAAAAAGGAGATTAAGAACGAATACCTTGGTCAAATGATTCAACGACGAAAACAACATCTTCAGTCGTCAAACATTCGTGTTGGTGATATAGTTTTGATTGGGGATGATTGAAGAAAACGTCTTCAATGGCCTTTGGCTCGCGGAATAAAATTGATTCCAGGAAAGGATGGACTGGTGAGAGTTGCTAAAGACTCAGTCTTGTACTTTAATTCGTCCAATTAAACGTGTGTTCCCACTTGTGGTGATTGGGAATGATGTAACAAGTCTACCTCTCCAAAGAGTTCAGCAGACTGACTCGTCCATGAACTCCCCTGATCATGATACTTTAAAGGCTACTGTGAAACCTTAGGTGACCAGATGGGGTCATTCCGTGAAGAAACCCGACAAGCTGAACTTGTTGACTTTAACTAATGTTTTTGACTAAGCTATTCAGCTTATCAAAAAGGAGGGGGAGGATGTTGCGAATGGCTTCCCCTCACCAACCAACCAGCGTCAAGATAATGACGCCATTATGTTGCTGTTCTGTTCTTTCTTTAGATGTACTAAAAACTTATTATTGTAACGTTGTGTATTGTGTTTGTGCGTGATTAAATGCTTTATGTGTTGCCTCCTTGTCTATTCAGTATTTTACAGATTATTAACAAACTAGACATCGGGTAGATGTCAGCCTTGCAATAAGATTTAAAGAATTATGTAGCGGTGAGTTTAAGCTTCAACATACATTCTATCGTATTATAATAACCAGATGATTCTACTTTGGACTCCGGAACACTCAAATATATTGTAGAATGAACAGGTGGATAATCTCACAAGAATTGTCTCAGAGTCTAATGTTTACATCAACTGGATCGCCTCAGAAGACATCAGCAAAAAAATATATCAAGATAGTTTTAAAAAAGAAAATGATAACTTCTATTCAAACAAATATTTTGAAAACTTGGGCAATATTCCAAACATAGGCTCGATCTCTAAGTGGACAAGAAATAGAAGAGAAGAAATCCTGTGCACTCGAATCTTCAGCAAAATGATCATCAGTCCAGGACTTCTGCGAAAATTCAATTTATCAGACAATGCAAATTGTAGATCTTGTAATTACTTAAATGACTTGGACCACATCTTGTTAAACTGCAATAGATATATTCATCCTCGAAATAATCTAAAGCATTTTCTCAAAATTGATCCACATTACAACATGACTTTCAAAGAATTGTTGGAGAAAGCTGTGTCAAACAGATTAATATTCAGATTTTTTAGTCTAGAAAATAATGAAATATTTTGATATCTGCTAATTTATAAATTCTTTAGTCTTTAGGGTAATAGCCTTTGTTGCTTCATATCCCACAAAATTGAACTTAACTGAACTGAACCCTGCAGAATACCATGCTGCTGTCGCGCGTTTCCCTCTCCTCCTCCGGGAACGGACATTCTCTCTTTAACGACTTCAGTTTATGGTATGGACTATACGATTAAGTCAATATAGAAATAAATATTTTTTTAATGCTGAAATAATTAGCGACTCACAGTTCTCTTAACGGATGCATCCGATAAATGTTTACTATACGAAACTTGCCGTTAAACTTTCAAAACTGAAAAAAATGTCTCTTAAACAATTATCTATGATGTTGAAAGATGATAATAATAATTGCTTAGAAATTGGCAAGGATTTCCATGAACAGGACAGAATGAAATTAAAACAACTTAAGAGGGAAGAACTAAACGTTCATGAATGTGAAGTTTGCCAAAAGATATTTTCTGAACAGTGCAAACTTCAGGAACATTTGATAATTCATAGGGATGAAAAGAATTTACGAATACATTCAAAAGAAAAGCTTTGTGTTTGTGAAATTTGCAAAAAATGTTTCTCGAAAAATTCGCAATTAAAAATTCATATGCGTATTCATACGAATGAAAAGCCTTACAATTGTGGAATATGTAAAAAGTCATTTTCGCAAATTGGACATTTAAAAACTCATTTACTTGTTCATACCAAAGAAAAGTCCTATAAATGTGAAATTTGTAAGAAGGCATTTTCGCTAAATACACATTTAAAAACTCATTTAATTACTCATTCCAATGAAAAGCCTTATGTGTGTGAAATTTGCTTAAAGGCATTTTCTAATAATGCTAACTTAAGAAAACATTTGCGTATTCATACAAAGGAAAAGCCTTATGTCTGTGAAATTTGCCAGAAACCTTTTTCTGACAGAAGTACTTTAAAAAATCATCTTCGTATTCATACAAAGGAAAAACCTTATGTCTGCGAAATTTGCCAGAAACCTTTTTCTGACAGAAGTACTTTAAAAAAACATTTGCATATTCATACTAATGACAAAAGGTCATGTTCATGAAATTTGCTACAAAGCTTTATATTATTGATGGAATCAAAGTTTGTTTCAGAATACAAAAGCATGATTTTTTTTTTGTACATTGTTTTTTAAAGCTGTTTCAAAGAACTTTAAGAGACTTCATTTATACAAAATTACATTCTAAGAAAATGTATGGCATTATTTTATATGATTACTTAAGATATGTTCAAATTTTAAGTAAACACACTAGCATAATTTAATATTTGTGCTTTGTTGGTAATCATAAGATTTTATCTGCATTCAATAGATTTCCAGCAACCTCTTAATAGCTGAAAATCTTTTTTTAGTAAAGTATTATAACTGATTCAACATGTTTATTGGATTGGAAAGCCTGCCATAGTTTCTAAAATTTGGCAAAAACTAACCAAATTGAAAAGTTTTTATTTCTAATGGAACAACATATTTCTGTTAATTTCCATGTGTCGAATGAATGAAAAATTATAATTAAATGGTGAGAGCAAAAATAAATTTATCAAAACATGTCTGTAATTGTATTAAATTACTATTTTATTTATTATTAAATTTTTGCTTTTTAAGTATTCAAAACGTATTAAGTGTCTGTAGTTTAAAAGTCTTTTAAGAATTGTTAAAAAAATTTTTGGGTTGTATTTAGGTAAAATCAATGCAAGATCCTTCTCCATTTCACACATTCCATCTTTCCCAAAGCTGTTTCTAATCATCTTTAAAGATAAAACTTGATCATTGACACAAAGTTCTGTTGTTCTTTAAAGAATATGGCCAAATAACTTTTTTAAAAATTTTTACTGTTTTAATAGTTCTTTTTTTAAATGTGTTTTTATAAATAATGTTTCATTATTTCTATCCATAAGAAATCAAGTTTGTACTGTGGCATTTTTAAAAGGGAATACTTTGGTATTTTTAAATGTAATTGAAATATATTTCAGTACAAAGTAAAGGTTGATTTGTCGAATCGGCCGCTTTTCGCGCCAAGTGTTTTCTCGCCAAATCGATAATTGCGCTAAATCTGGTAACCCTTCTGAATTTGTTCTTCAGTGAAGGAGAAGTCGTTTTTGACAAAAATGCGCCAAATAAGCGATTTTTCTAAATTTGCCGGAGAAGCGGCCGATTCGACAATTTCACCAAAGTAAAAGCGTATGTGGAATATGTGCTCCTGTGTTCCAAGTTTTTCAGAGAAAGAAAGATCCTAAGACTGGCTTTCAAGGGACTTAATATAAATTGGCCTTCGAATTTCCACCAGAAATGCTTTTAAAAATTTCTGTGAATTTGTTGTAAATATTTCTAATTCTTCTTAACCTCAATTATTTTTTGTTTCCCCTGAATGTGTGTTTCATACTTACTTCTGTAAGCCTCGTGTGATACTTTGTGGTGCATGGGGATTTTATAGTTGTTTTCAATAAAAAAAAGTGAAAAATCAAACTTAGCAAAAGGCTTAGCAGCTAGTGTGCAAACTGTTAAATGAAATAGAAGAATCTATATATAACTTAAGAATTCACACAAATATTTATTCCATTTTTTCCTGTTTTGACTTATAGAAAGGATATGCTGTTCACCTTTCTGCAAGGAAAATTTTATTTGCATATTTTTATGGACATTCTAAGCTACATTTAGAAAAAAATTGATTTTCCATCTGTTATTTATATATATTTTCTGCTGCTTTTTTTCATGTGATATCAAAATCATATGTGATATTACCTCATGTTTCCCACTGAGGTAAAGTTCCCAATAATCTTGTTTGTGTTCTTTATTTCTCTGTATTATATTTCTGCTGCTTCAAATTTAGAATTTGTTTTATATATCGACTATTTGACAATGTTTGATAACTGTACCAATAATTTACATTTTTACCAAACAAGCAAATGGTTTTGGAATAGTTGAAGCTGTCTACCTCCATATAGATATGTAATTCTAAGAAAATATTTCCCTCATATTGTAAATTTTAAAATAAAATTGTGGATAGAGAATAAAAAAGGAAATATGTTAATCAACTGAAGTTTTGTTATTTAACGATTAATTTGCACTGTGTTATTGTTATCCCTGTTTCTATCTTGATGATTTACACAGTAATAAAATATTAAATTATCATAAATATAAGTTACGTGTTTTAATCCACTTCATGAAAAAGTATGGTTTTTCCATATTTTTTTATTATTCTTACTTGGTATAGCAAGTCTAAATTTCTATTCTTTCTTGGTCTGTAGAGTAAATAACTGTATCTAATTGCATAAAATTAGAATAAAAAGTTGACTTTAAGTACTTTTATATATTTTATAACAGGTATTTATATTTCTTTTAGAAATGATTATAACACTTTATATTTCCAATGCAAAATTTCTACTTTTTAACTACAAAATAAATATGTGAGCCATCTCCTTTAGTGGAAGCAAATATAGAATAAGAAACTCAGTCATACAGTAAGCACATTACAATTGAAAAAAGGCTGTATCAATAGTACATCAGCAGAAGCTCTATGAGAGAGGAACAGGTATGCTTTACAAAAGTTTGCTTAGTGTGAACTGGGAGTTTCTTAGAGCATGCTTTGAATGTGAATTCCATAAACTGTTATTAAAGTTGTTTTTTTTTTTAAAGTAAGAATATTAATAATGTATGAATAAATTTGTACATGGAAATGTGTATTTTAATGCTATATATTTGTCTATTTAAATAATTGTGTGTATTTCAAATGTTATTTTGTAGTCTATGATGCTTATAGTAAATTATGTTTCTTTTTCTCCTGATTGTACTGTGGCTTTCTAATATTTTAAAAAAGTTTCCTTCTTTCATTTTTTAAAAAAGCTCCTTTCAGTATATGATCATCAAAAACATCTATGTTTTTAAAATGTTAGTATCTTTTTCATTTGTTAAATTTATTTGGCAATGCTTTCAATTTTGAATTAATATTTTATGCTACAATATTTATGTATAAATATTTTAAAAATGTTCCATATTTTAAAAGTTAAATTGTTATCATACCTTTATAAAGATTCTACTATATATGAAGAATTGTGAAAGTTTTTTTTTTCTGCCTTCTGATTAGCTGATTACAGCCGTGATGCTTGACAGGAATTTCATTTTTTTATACTTTATGAATGAATGTGATTTGTGAATTGTGCAATATATAATATTTTCCTTGAGACATTATAACACACAGAACTTTTTTTCCCCTTACTTCTTCAAGATATTTGTTTGTGTTTAAGATTTTACTCTAAAGAACATCTTTTTTTTTTCCCCCAATTCCTACTATTAGCTCACTTTCTCCCTCTATATATATTTATCTTGTTCAAATTTTCAATTGTTAATAAAATACATTCTATTCTTCCAATCAATTTCAAATAAATTTTTTTAAACTTGTAGTGGATGACACTTGATGTTAATACAGTTTTTTCATATATTAATTCATTAATTAAAATAATTACTGGTTTTTGACGCCAACTTAGATTCGTCTCCATTGTTGTAACAATGTAACTGTTAAAACAATGACAAAAGTTGGCGTAGAAAGCCGGTTTTTTAGCCAAACCCGGTGTGCATTGTTACAACAATGCAGACAAATCATGCTCTTTTTTCATTTCCTACTATTAGTTAACTCTCTCCGTATATATATATATATATCTTGTACAAATTTTCAATTATACTTTCTATTATTCGTCCATTCAAAGTAGGAACTGACTTAATTTGTTTATATATATATATATATATTACTTTTTTATTTCAATCTGTATATGGCCATCGATTAACACTCTACAACAAATATAAAGTAAGAAAATAAACACATATATGGAGTAAAAATAAAATTTTCAAAAATATTTTTTCCCTCATAGTATTTTTTAATGAACAAATGAAGTTTTTTGTATACTTCTATAAAAATATATAGTATTAACTTAAATGAAACTGATATATATTTCAGAAACCAAGTATTCACATTATTTTCTAGGTGTACGATAAATTTGTATTCTTTTGTATAAAAATTTTTAAGATTCTAAATGTGAGCACTATATTTAGAATGTAATGAGTTCATGTTTTTTTTATTTATATT
Source organism: Trichonephila inaurata madagascariensis (assembly GCA_019973955.1). Lineage (NCBI taxonomy): Eukaryota > Metazoa > Arthropoda > Arachnida > Araneae > Nephilidae > Trichonephila > Trichonephila inaurata. The sequence continues at coordinate 23,783 of BMAV01027222.1, read as the reverse complement.
TAATCGATTAAATTGGAAGCAAAATTCATAAATTTTCACCAAAGAAAAATTTTGTGAAGTAAGTAAAATCTTGGGAACTAAGTGTAGTTGAGAAGCATAACTGCTTTTAGTTCTTTAATGATTCACTGAGAATCTTGTCTTGTATAAAGAACTATTTATTTCTGCATAACTACTACTTTGAAAAGTTACATGACCTCTGACAATAAAGCTCGGTGAACATTCCTATATCATTAACGTAAATGAAATGTTAACGAAAGTGACCTTACTGTCATTCGAAACAGTTACCTTCCATAACTATGCACTCCTGAGATCTGCTATACATGTCCTAAAACTTTGCAAGAAGTCTTCTTTTGGGATGGAGTTTAAAAAAAAAAGCCTCAGTTATCCTGCACACTGTGAATTGATCTTTATTAATTAATTTCCTCACTTTTTCAATATTTTCGTCACTGACCGAGGTCGCCAGTCTTCCGCTACAGGAATTGTCAAAAACACTTTACCTGCTTTTCGAAAACGGGCGAACCACTCGTACACACACTTCATGGACAGGGCTTGATCTTCATAAACACGTACCAGCATAGCATGTGTCTTACCAAGCTTAAAACAAAACTTTAAATTGATCTTTTGTTCGTTCATTTTCCTGTTCTCAGTTAACAAAACCAACGTCCACTTTGTAAAACAAATCTTACATGGAACACAAATGAGTCTAAACTGAACAACGGTGGGGGCAGATGAATAACACCTACCGCTACGCATGTGCACCGTTTTGTTTTGCGAGAACGGCCGCTCTGACTTCATTTGCCGAACTTTATTGTCAGAGGCTGTGCATACAGAACAACAGCAAACATATACATGAACCAGTTCATTTCTTCAGTCAAAGTATAGTTATATATACAATACAAAATAAATCAGTTATTATAACAGGTATGTGACCTAAATCCGTTCAGTGCTGAAATTATGCTTTTGCAATTTTTAATCTTTCGGGAGTTAACCAACGGTTTTTGGTAAAAACAGGAGGACCTGTAGTTTCTTTATAATATTGAATATTAAGATGAATTTCCTGAAAAAATATTTGTGGTTTGGTTATTTCTGTGTATTTGCGCAGAAGATCATGAAAAACTGAATTACCTGGTACTGAATGGATTTTAGTTTACTAATTTTTGCAGGTACACTGAGATGTGTGTTAGAATCAAGTAATTTATCGTTTCTGAAATCTGGAGAATTAAAGTGGTATTAAAAAATCTACTCCAATCATGGGTACCGAAACCGTAGCTAAAAGAAAAAGACTATTTAAAAGTCCGCGTAAGATTGCAATTTAATGTTAAAAGTTTTTGACCGTAAACTTAAATGGGACAAGATTTCTCTGCCAATAAAGTTTGAGAACAATTTTGCCTTCTCATGACGAATGACAATAGAATCAGAGAAACATCTGAACCGGCGACTTTAGGGCCGGACCCCTGCCGGGACGGCAAATTTTAACGGCGGCATTTGGATCGAATTTTGAAAATATTTTTTTAAGTCACAAAAAATTAGATTTTTTTTTTCTGAAATATTATTGGGTGTGAATTTGATATTTCATTTAACGTATCTTATTTCCTTATCTTGTACTCTGTATGTTTGATATCGGTTTTCTTTTATATTGAAACCTGAAGGATTCGAGGCGGGAGTACATGTTAAATCATGAAATTTGATATGTTTACATATCTTTCTCTAGTAACTTTCTCCCCATCCAGGAGTGGGATCACACCCGACATTTCTTTCACCTATACCAGGGGTGGCGAACCTTTATGGATCAACGTGCCATTTTTTCTAAAGAAGTGTTTAATGAGGTATAGACTTGCGGTCAAATAGTTTTGATTTATGATTATTGGGAAAATTATAAAACTAAATACTAACAACTCTCAAAACTCTTTATTTACTACGAAAAAATACCTTTTGTACTGTATAGTTGTAAATGTTTTAGTTATACGTGTAATTCAAACTAAAGTAACATTAGTGTGACTTCTGTTGCTGCAGATTGGATGACAAATAACTTATTTTAAGATTGTAGGATGTTACTTTTAGGAGAATGCATGCAGGACCGATCCTAGGGTATCGGCCGCCCTCGTGAAAACACCTAATGTGCCCCCTAGAGAACTTTTCATATTTTGACTAATACTTAACGTTGACGTTAAAAACTTATCTACTTATATAAGAATAAAAAGTAAAACACATTAATATTTTTTGGCCAGGTAATGAGTTATAATAGAAACAAAATAGTTTAGCAAAATAATAAACCAACAAAAATGCAACCTTTTAAATAAAAACAAGGCCGATCCTAGCAGATGTGCAGCGCGTGCACTGCACGTGGGCAGCCAAAACAAGGGGGCGGCCGCAGGCCGTATATGGTCCTATCAGTCAAGCAAAAAAAATTTCCAGCGCGCGAATTTCTCAAAATAAACTTTATAATAAATGAAATAGTTTTAAATTTAATTTAAAATAATGAAATTTAAATCTAATAAAGAAATAATTTTAAATAGTTATTGAAAAAATCAAAATATGTTCTTTTTTCCAAATAGTATAACACAGTTAAAAGAAAAGTAGAATGTTGATGCATAGAGTGCTGGTCCACATTGTCCATCAACGTCTACTATTTACACACATCCTTCATTTGATAGCAAAATTCATGACAATACCGCTATAGAAAAAAAATTATTTTTGTTTTCGTTTATCAGCGGTACTGGCGGCGCACTGTGGGTCGATGCTTTGACAAATGCATCTCAAAAAGATTTTACGAATGTTGTTTTACGAAGACATCTAATATGGTTAATATTACCTAAGACACAAGAGCGCTTAAATTCAATATGGGCATTTGGAGAAATTAAAAGTTTTCAGTTTAATAAAATAGAAAAGCAAAATAGTGAATGATCGTTTTCCTTTTTAGTGTGTTATACCTTTATTAAAAGATAGTTTCTTGTGATTTTAATTGGAAACATTACAAAGCCTTTTTAGAAAAACACTTCAATATTCGCACAGCATTATTAATGTTAGCGAAGTTTGCCGAGTAGTTTACAGTAAATTCACAGCAGAGTGAAAAACAACTTCTCAGTTGACTGTATAAACTTTATTTCTCACACAATTTAAGCGGTAACACTAAAAATCCGTGTGGTTGACACTGTGTTACCAGTCATTCCCCTTCAACGCCACTCTCATCCCCTTTATCCCTTTTGGTCAACGACCTCACACTTTCTGGGGCAGAAGTCATTAAAACCTCACTCTAGAATTGGAGAATATTAGGACAGTGTGAAAAAATCCCACAATTTATCGTGTGTGGGACTTATATTCCTCTTTCTCCTTCTGTCTTTAGAGGATCCAATCAGCGATGAGAGGCTGAAATTGTTGTCAGAGGCAGTGTGTGTTACAAGACAAAGTGCAGTGCTTGCTCAATCGTTGGCAAATGAAAGTGGATTTTGGTTTTAACTTATATTATTCTAAAAGTTTATTTAATTAAAAAATACTTCAACTACAATGAGTAAGAAAAGATCAATTGAAGAGGAACATCGTAATTTTCAAGAAAAATGGGAACTGCAATATTTTTGTGTCCAAAACAAGAATAAAATATTATGCCTGATATGTAAAAACTCTATTTCAGTTGTTAAGGAATACAATCTTAAAAGGAATTAAGACACAAATCATAAAACAATCAAAAACGATAATTTAAAAAAATTGTTGATTCACCAACAGCTCTTGCAAGGCATGAGTTTTAGGTATTGATCCCGAATTTTACATTTCGAAGCTCAAGAAAAAGTTTCGTTTATTTGATTATGAGGGCAGTAATGAACCAGTTTCAAAGCCCTTCCAGTAAATGAAGACTGCTTTCTATTTTGTAATTCTTGATCACGGGGTCTCTTCGGTAAATAAAAGACATCTTATCTGAGTGCTGTTCAACATTTTGTTTTCTGTATGAGTTTCACAACATTTCTAATGATGAATACCTGCTCAGAAAAAAGGAAGACGGAAAAAAATTGTGAGTGAAATGGACGGTATATAACTCTGTAATGAAATAACTTAATTCAAAGATTATTCTTCCTAGTAAAAAACAACCAATTGAGATAGTAGAAATTGTAGTAAAAATCGTCTCATCCTCTGTCTTACAAATTTTGCTCTAGCAATAAAATTTTTTTAATCTAACCTGTTTCTATGGTTTCAGGTAAAAAAAAAAGTTTCTGTAAATTAAAAATTACTTGAGAAAAAATATGACACTAGAAAAGCTTTCCCATTTGACGATCATCTCTATTGAATCAAAATCTCTCAAAAAATTTATTTCACCGAAATTGCTGACAAATTTGCTTCTCAGAAAGCCAGGAAAGTTATTTTATGTAAATTATTAGGTAGTCTTTGTGGAAAGACATTTACACGGGTGTTCAAAATTAAGAAAATTTGCCTATTTTGTCGAATTTTATGAAATGAAAAATGAACGAAATGTAAAAATACTGCTTCTCAAAACACAAAGATGTAAATCTTGTACTTAGAATATGTTAGTATATAAGGTATGTGCGGGTGGAGCTAGTCGAGGAAAAGGATTTATAAGCGCGCGTGTCAAAACATGCATTTCGTTCGCTAGCACAAATTTCCAAATCACTTGGATGTTTTTCGAAGCAATCGGTTAAAAATCAAAATTTACACAGTAAAAATGAGTAACCACCAATGTGTATGTTTAGAGGATGGAATGAGGTGGCAAATCATGGATAGACTAGCTACAGAGCAGTCTCAAATCCAGATTTGTAGATAATTTTTTAACGCTCAGCATCATGTTCAATGAATGGAAATAGTTTCAGAATATCGGATCCATCGAGAGAAAGTCTGATCAAGGTTGTTCAAAAACCACGACGTCCAGAGATCTTCATTTGTCCATTATAGCGAGGCGTCATAGGGATGCTACTCAGCTATCTCGTGAATCGTATGTGGCCACAGGAACCTGAGTTTCAAAGTAGACTAGGTGTACTCAACCTTTTTTTCCGCCGGACCGCATACATATGTTAGCTATTTTACGCGAGCCGCATACATATGATGGCTATTTCACGTGGGCCGCAACATGAGAATTAATGGGGGGGGGAAGAGAAATGCTTTACGACCCCAAGATAACATAGAAAATTTAAAATGTAAATTGGTCAAAAATATTTGAACTCCTATTTTGCCTTTTTATTTATTTTTTTATATATATATATATTTATTTTTGTCACTAAATTTTTTTAAATTGGAAGCATTTAAGAATCCCTCTTTGACGATTTCTGAATCAGTAACAGTTTTATACGATTATAAATAATGTAACAAATTTCATAGGATGCCTTTGTTTTACCGCTGTGATATTACACTGTAAAGATTTTTCAAGAAAGGCTTTTCATCACATCTTGAAACAGATCTTCTAGAAAAAGTGTCATTGCATGAGTGATTCCTGTTTATAGGTATTTTTTAATTACAACACTTTCATGACAAATAAAACAGTTACTGAACCATGCTTGTTTTTCACTACAAAATAGTTAACTTCCCAATCGTATTGAAGCAATCTATTTTCTTCGAATATTTTTCGCTTGTAATATATGAAAGATAGTTGAAAATTAGTTCCACTCATGAAATGGTCGCTGCTCCACTGTTATCTGTTATCACTAATCAGAAAAAAAATTATCAATTCGCACCCACACGACATCGACAGCAAAATGCAAAATTGATATATTTGATTTTTTAACATAGAATTTCCCCACAAAATTTTCGTAAATAAATGAATTTTTCAGATAAATGGGCCATGACCGGACCACTTAAAAAGACCTGGTGGGGCGCAGGTTGAGTATCGCTGAAGTAGACTGTTTCCAGAAGGCTTCATGACAGAGGGCTATTTGCAAGAAAACCTGTTGTTTGTGTCCCCTCAGCTCTAAGAACAAGAGAGTCCGCTTAAAATGAAGCAGAGATCCCAGAGATTGTGGCATGGATCGATGAGTGATCGTTCCCTTCACTGATGAGTCGCGGTTCAGCCTAATCAGTGATTCTCGCCGTTCTTTCATAAGGAGAGAACTTAGGACCCGCTACCAATGTCAGATAAATCGACTATTATGACAGAGAAGACTTGATGATCTGGGCAGGAATCATGATGGATAGCTGCACAAACACAAATGTCTTTGAAAGAAGCACTGGGACTGCTGCGAGATATAAGAATGAGAACTTGGAGCCCTATGTTCACCTTTTCAGGATGGCAGTTGTCCCTGATTTCATTTTAATGTATGATAATGTGAGGCCATATTATTTCTGAAAAGTGAGGATATTCACCGGATGGATTGGCCAGCCAGATCTCAACCCTATACAGCATACCTGGGGATGCTCTAAGAAGGGCAATTGCAACTCCGACCAAGGTCTATTAACTCGATGCTTAATGAATGAAACCAACTGCCACATGAGCTCATATTAGTTCCTTTATTTCCAATATAAAATCACGGTGCGAGGCCTGTACATCTTTAAGAGGGGATCATACCTCCTATTAAACCCATTATTTTTGTTCTATTCTGCATACGCTATTTCATAACTTCCGACTCCGATGAGTCTTGCGCTCGATCTTTTGTGTGTATTATAAATGTTGAAGGGTTATTATTTGCCCAACTTATACTCAAACTTAAACTTCTTTTAAATCTGTCCAGAAGCTCTAGAGATAATCGACCGAATCTAAATATTCTCTTAATTTTAAACATCTGGGAATATACTTTTCGTTTCACGAGATTTATGCTTAGTATTTTTTTATTGGATTATATTATCTGCGTAAATACTGCTGCTCAATATTTCTAATTATTATTTTTTTGTTAAAGTATTTTGTCATTATTATAAACTACTAGCTGGCCGAAAAATCAAGTTTTGCACCTCAAATTTTATGTGTATTTTATTAATGTTTCACTTATTACTCTTATACAGGTAGATGAGCTTATAACGTCAACTTAAGCATAAATCGAAGTATGAAAAATTCTCTGGAGGGGCGGCACATTAGGTTTTTGAACGCGGGCGGCCAACACTCTAGGATCGGCCTTGAGTATATATATATATATAAGAACATTTAATCATGTGCTTGATTTCGAATTATTTCGTATTTTTAAAACTTAATATATATATTGTTCATAAGAATTATTCAAGTTTTAAAGGTGTTTATCTACATGAGCAATTTTTCTTTTTTAATTATAATTTCTTGCTTTTGTTCAGGGGCGGCATTTTCCATTTTGTACGGGGTGGCAAAACTGCTAGAGCCGGCCCTGTCGGTGTCTATGAGAAAAGAATGATTTGAATTTTTGTCTTGAATGAACAAGCGGAGGTAGCCGCATTTGCTCTGAGTTTTTTAACCTGGGAGAAGGCGTGTATTCTATACAAATATTAGTGGCCGTGATAAGTGACGGAGTCATCTCAATTATTATTTTTCTAATTGTACACAATAAAAATCGTAATTCCAATGAATAATTTAATCAACAGAAAGAGTATACTTACCAAGTTTTAAGGACTCTTCAAATTTTCTTTGATAATTTTAGAAAAAATCCGATCAAACTGAACTAAGATGTGCGTGACTTCAATAAAGGACACAAATCACAGACACTTTTCACTAACATTACAAGAATGTTATCTGCAGGCAAAACTATCATATTTTGCTTAAGTTATTGTAGTTTTATTGTCCTTTTTCTTGTTTTTTTTTCGACAGGGTGCAGAGTGTCTTGTTTTTGCCTTACACCTTTCTTGATGGAGTTTTTTAGGTAGCATTTGAAAATTTTCCTTTCAACTCAAATATTTCTTGTTCATCGCTTTTCTTAAATTTTATTTCGCTAACATGATTAATATCCATTGTTTCATCAAGTTCTTCCCTTGCTTGATCAGTTTCAACTTCATCAATTAGAGATTGCAGGTACGCATTTTTTTTTAATGTTCTGTTGCTGTAGTCGTGTCCTTCCCAAAAGTTGCCAGTACCAGTTTAAGCTCATTTTGGTCCCTGGGCACAGAAGATCTATGGGCCCCTAAGCACTGTCGGATTCAAGGACAGGCTTTTGGATCCGGTTAAATCCATCTTATCTGGGTGCCTGGGTGGTCGCCCCAAGCGCTTAATGGATAAACCTGCACTGGCCAGAGCCAGAGGCATGTTGGACTTCTAAATCTATGCCTGTCTTTGACCGTAGCCTTGAGCATCATATAGATGTCATTAAGATTATTTTAGCTTGGTTCTTCTCCAATTTAGAGGGAGAACACTTTGGGGGAGGGTTAAGGGCTTCCAGCCTCTCTTCCTTTCCCACCAACCTTACGAGGGGACTTGCGGCTTAGCAGCTATTTAGAGTAGCTCCATGCCGCAAAAGCACTATACATTCACAAACATTCACGTCTTCTCCAGGATTCAAACCTAGGCCCTACGGCACAGTGGCTATATTCTGTTCATTTACATTTATAACCCATAATGAGTCATACAACAAATTATTAAAATTACTAAATTGTTGAAGGCACCGCAACGAACTATCTCCATGACGCAATGCTTGGGTGGAGTCAACGAAGAAGAGCCTTTTTCCGATTGGACTATTTTATTATTAAAACCTTTTCTTTATGTTTAACTGTAAGATTAACGGAGAAATCCTTTGTTAGAAATAGTACTGCGAGGGACTTTGTATGTATATGTAGAATGCTGCTCTCGTGAAATGATATCCGTATTAAAATTGCTATAGAATAATCCTTGGTGTGATTATTACTTGAACCTGTTTGTTGAACCCCGTGAGTTCCAACAAAATTGTTTTCAGGGGAAAAGTGTAGCCTGTTCATAGAAAATATTTTGGAATAGAATTGGTCACGCGGGGAACTTAGTCACCCAAATACCTTAAAATTGTAAGAGACGTTTGCCACGGGCGTAAAAAAAATTAACTCCAGAAGTCTTAACTGAATCAGAGAGGAGAGCAACTACGCGGGAAAAGGCGGGTATGGTTAAAACAGATAAGAACAAACTTTCAAAGAAACAAAAGAAAGAGACGTGTCAGTTTGTTATCCTCAAGCGAAGAAATTCCTCTAGATACTAGTGTTGATAGTTTTGATGAGAATAATAATGACGATTTTTGTGCTGTGTATAAAGGGTACTTTTATGCTAAAAAAGGTCCCAAGTGTAACTGGGTTCAGTGCATCGAATGCAACAAATGGTTGCACGAAGATTGCAATGATAATCATTTGCACTGAGTGAAATTTTGTGTAGTTTATCAATCGAACCTGTACTGAAATTATTTTTAGCAAGCTAATTATGAAAGAACTTAATTTTTTTTAGTTTTTCTATAGTTATTGTTCTTTTCCCTATTTAATTCTGTAAAGTTTTCCTTGTTTTGTATTTACTCTGGTGTTGTTGCATCTTACTCCATGACTGGTAGTATCTTCCCCTATATATGGAGGAAGTTGTCGCAATTAAATGAATTCTTAAACATTAAATTTATAATTTATTTTCATATTAAGAAAAGAATGAACTTGTATACATAAACAATTAAATATTAAAAAATTAATTGTATTTTTTTTCATGGTCTTATCATTTCTATTTTCAATGTACTAATCGAAAAATCCTTAAATGTGGCGTCTTTCCCCAAATTACCTTATAATAAGACTTGAATATTTTTTGGTTAATGATTATCATAACCTGTTCTGAGGCACATAAACAAAGGTCTTAACTTTTTAAGGACTTTTAAATATCTTAACTTTCATTTATTCATTTATTATTATTTTTTCATTTATTATATGTTCTTATTTCTCAAGGATTCACGTCTTTCAATTTCCATCTTAATTTCCGATTCTTTGGCTTTTATTTACATTTTTGTATCATGCCTAGTACATTAGTCCGGCGTGGCGGCAAGTAAACACGGTACTTGCACAAAATATAACTGATCGCACTCAAAAACCCGAGATTGGAATAATAGCTGGAATAATATCCTTTGCTACTCTATATCCACAAAACCCATGACTGTAACTGTAACTATCACGCAGTTGACTAACTGTTAAAAATCTAGTTGTGAAATATCTATTCCTTCTCAGCAACATGTTACTGAAATATCCTGATATCGTTTACCCAAAGTGGTAATGTAATATTTCTGTCTTTTTCAAGTTCGGCTTCTAATGCATCAGTTCATTAAAAAAAAATATGCACATTTGTGAACATTGCAATAAAACTTTCTCACGAAGTGATAAATTAAAAAATCACTTGCGTATTCATTCCAATGAAAAGCCTTACGTTTGTGAAATTTGTAAAAAGACTTTTTTTTCCAGTCATGTGTTGCATGCACATTTGCTTATTCATAAAAACGAAAAACCATATGTGTGTGAAATATGCAAGAAGTCTTTCTCCAAGAGTAGTCATTTAATATGTCATTACGGGTTCATACCAAAGAAAAACCTTATGTTTGTGAAATTTGTGAAAGGGCTTTTTCTCAAAGAAGTTATTTAAAAGTACATTTGCGCATTCATACCAACGAAAAACCTTATGTTTGTGAAATTTGTAAAAAAGCCTTTTCCAATGGAGGTAGTTTAAAAACACATTTGCGTATTCATACCACGGAAAAGTCTTTTGTTTGTAAAATTTGTAAAAATACTTTTTCTACTAGAAGTGAGTTAAGTGTACATTTACGTATTCATAAAAACGAAAAACCATTTGTTTGTGAAATATGTAAGAAGTCTTTCTCCCAGAATAGTCATTTAATGTGTCATTTGCGTATTCATACAAAAGAAAAGGCATATGTTTGTGAAATTTGTAAAAGGGCTTTTTCTCAAAGAAGTAATTTAAATGTACATTTACTTATTCATACCAAAGAAAAGTCTTATGTTTGTGAAATTTGTAAAAAGGCCTTTTTCAATGGAGGTAATTTGAAAGCACATATGCGTATTCATACCAATGAAAAACCTTATGTTTGTGAAATTTGCAAAAAAGCCTTTTCGCAGAAAAGTAATTTAAAGAAACATTTGTACATTCATACCAAAGAAAAGCCTTATGTTTGTGAATTTTGTGAAAAGGCCTTTTCTATCAGAAATAGTTTAAAAACCCACTTGTGTTTTCATACCAAGTGAAAGCCTTTTGTTTGCGAAATTTGTCAGAAGGCCTTCTCTAGAAGTGGTCACGTAAAAACTCATACGAATACCCTTTACAATAAAAAACTTTGTGTTTGAAAATTTTAGAGAAAACTTTCTCACAGCGTAGAAATTTAAATGTTCATTTGTGTATTCATACAATGGAAAAATTATATGTTTGTAAGATATGTAGCAAATCATTCTTTCGGAATAGTCTTTTACAGCGTCATTTGCCTATTCATACCAAAAGAATGCCAAATGTTTAAAAAGGTTTTTATTAGTAGAAGTGATTGAAGAAGGTAATTGCTCATTTATTCCAATGTAAAACCACCTTATATATGAAAAGAATGTATGAAAGTTTTCTCTCAAAGTGGTTACAAACTTATTTGTGTAATCATTCGAGTATAAAGTCCTATGTTCTCTTTGAAACTTAAAAGCATAAACAAATTTCTCTAACTAAAGTTGTCGTGTGTAGGTATTAGAAAATGATAATATAGCTAAATACTCTTTTTATGTTCTGTTGTTGTAATTTTTGGGAAAACTAGGGGGGCCCAAAACACCCTTGGCAAAAACTGAAAAATGCAGAACCCCGATGGTGGCGTTAAACTGACAATGGCAGAAAGGAAATAGCTAAGGTGGATGAATTTAAAAAATATATGTAAACAATACAGAAATTAAACATTTAAATAAAAATAATTTTTCCTTCTTACTGCTTATCTTTTCCGAGGAGGGTACAGGAAAACAGTTTTTTAAAAAGTTATAGCGAATGATTGTTACCCATAAAATTTCAAAGAAAATGGTCAACATACCCTCTTGTGACTGGACCTTTCCAAAAGGTTTTATTCTAAACTTTCCCATCCATTTGGGACAATCAAAAGTCGGCAATCAATCCTTCCTTCCTTCATACACCATTCAAAAAACAACTTCCCTTTTCGGATTCAACAAAGAAAAAAATTTAATATATTACTATCACACAGTCATATTTCCAGTCCGTGCCCAACAAAAAAAAATACCCTTTAAAAAATTCCAAAATAGTTAGGGGTTACCATATCTAGTGTATCAAAGTAGGGGTTTCCAAATGGGGAAATTTCCCAAACCAAAATAATTGGCCAAGGGTGTGGGCCCCCTAGGACCAACCGTAAATTTATATATGCCGGGTTTTTTTTTTAAAATTTATCAAAAAGAATTTATAACTTCATATTCAAAAACATTTTTGTGAATGTATGAAATAATTGTTTTGAATTTTAAAATATGGTGTATTTTTAGATTTAGAAAACTCATTCATTAAAAAGTTTTTAGCCCTATTAAGAATGATATACATTCTGGAAATAAATAATTAATATAATGAATTTTTGTATGGTAATCTTAGAATGTGTCCCTGTTGCTACTAATTCTGTTTAAACTTAGATGGCATTCCTTTATCTCTGGTATTAACGAATTGTAAAATAAGCTGGAAAAAGAAATATGTGATGAAATTTTGACTGTTTTATTTTTTGGCAAGAAATTTTAAAAAGGAAAAATATTTCTCGTTCTAGAAATGGTATACTGTAATTAATATCCGATTAAAATTTTATGTTCATTTTGACAGACTATGATATTCACTTTTGTGAATTTTTATTTTTATGAGATTTCTCCTACATAGTAAACTAAATCTATCCTAAAACTTTTCACTTAACTAGTGACATCTGGATTTTATTATAGATTGGTTTTAAATCTTTACGGAAAATTTAAATGTTTTCATAAAAAACTAATTTTTTTCAAAAATCAAAATAATATTTTTCCGAATGTAAAAATTTTATAAATTTTATTTAGTTTAAATTATCACTGTTTAATCAGACCTTTTATTTTATACTGTATTTTTTCAAAAGTTTTTACAAAATACACTGTCGATTAGTTACTTTGTGATTTGTGGGATTTATGTTCAATACATTCTATAATAATTAGATTCAGTATCCTACTTTTATAATTTATGAGCTAATTTAAATATAATAAGATAAATAAGAAAAGGACCAGTTTATAATTGTGTTAGATAGTTGAGTAATTTTTAGACACTTTTATTTACTTTTTAACTATTGTATCGCCCCTTTTTTCTTTGTTTAGGGGTTAATAAACTATAAATATTAATGTATTCATAAATTTGTGATAAAATACTATTAATATGTGTTTATTCATTATTTTGTATACTGTTTAAATTATATTTTAATTTCAAGGAACATTATTTTATGTTTCATTTTTAAGAATTTTTCTTGTTCATCTAAATGCTTTTATATAAATCAGAGTGTTATTCATTATAATTGAATCACTTATAAATGCATATGTGTATCAGTTTAGTAAAAAAATTCCTAACAGAAAGAAAATATCTCAAAAATTTTATTTATCATATTTGGGTAAGACTTAGGGTAAAATATCATTTATGTAATTAATTACTCAATCTGTTTTGTAGGCTATAAAAATTTTGGAACCGATTATGTTTAATTTTAATTCATTTTATGGAAGTAATAAATATTTTTTAATGAGAGATCAAAGTAATATAGTATTAAGTAATACATTTAAATGTATAGCAAAGTAATATGTGTATATTATTCATTGTAAAAAAAAAGTATCACAATAGTTATTATCTCCGACAAATTATTTCATATACTTTATTTTTTGTAACTTTACTATTTTGGTATACTATTTACGACTTTGCTTTTTTGGTAAATTTCGATGGCTAATAGATTTTGTCACTAGAGCAAGATTGACAAGCTGTGTACATTTTATGTGTTCATTACTTTGTGTTTTGTGGAGTTTATTTTGTAATAATTATATATATAGGTATTATAGAGAAATAGGTTTTACCTATTCCAGTTCACAACACTATGAAAGTCAATTTGCTACAAGTTATTTGGTTCATTCAGAATTTCTAGTTATGTAATGTATATACTATTAAGTTGTTACCTGAGATTAGTTTTGAGGGGATATTAATTTTTAATAATAGTGAAACAATGTATATATTTGAAAAAAAATTCAACTGACTTTTATTATATATTAAGTAATAAAAATGTATTTTGCTTGAAAAAACACTCAAAATATCTGTATTCTTCAATGCAAAATTGAAGATCAATTCAATAACAATTTATGCATAACTTCAGTTGTTTCAAACAGCTTGAGTTGCATTTAATAAGTATGTTTATGGTTTGGTTATTTCAAAATTGTATCATATACATACCATAAAGTTGTCACCTAAGATGGATTTTGAAGAGATATTAATTTTTAATATTATCAGAACTAGGTATATGCAGTCGGACCTCCATATAACGAAATCGCTAAATCCCGGAAAAAAGTTCGTTATATGGAAAATTTGTTATATAGAGGTTCATAATTTAACATACTTTATAAACTACATAAAACACATTTTAAATTTATGAACACTATATATTAAAAAAAGTAATTATTTACACCTTTTTTAAAAATTAATATTTGTTTGTTTTATATATCTTACCCATCAAAAAAGAAAGAAAGAAAAACTGCAAGGAAAAAAAGAATGTCGAAGAATTCACTGTATTTTCTTCAATATTAAGAAAATTTTACACTAAAATTAATGAATTTTATAATTTAAACCATAAAAGTAATATTAAACACACATTATTTTATACTCCACTGAGAGCGAAAGAGGATATCGAAGATGTTTCTAGTGAACTGGGCTATGGGGATTAAAGATTACACTTCTTGGATGAAATGTCCAGAACTCTATTCTCGGCGAGTTAAGATCTAATAAAACCAGTTCAAGATTTATGACTACCATAAAATGAGTTAAAGAGAGGATAACTTTAAAAAAAGGGAGAACAAAAATTGAATTCCAAAAGAAAAAGTTCGTTATGTAGAAAATGCACTTCGCTACAGAGAGGTTATTTTACGACGAAAATCGTGAAATGTTCAAGGTTCCAGGAAAAAGTTCGCTATATGAAAAATTCGCAGTATAAAGGTTCGATTTTATTTGAAAGAAAATAAATCAACTGACTTTGTTATACATTAAATAAAAAAATGTAATTTACTTAAAAAAAAAACTAAAAATATCTGTATTTATCAATACAAATTTGAAGAACAATACAGATTTAACCAATATGTGCAGGGCTTCAGTTGTTTCAAGCAGCTTAACTTAACAATGAATACTATATATATGGTTTGGTTACTTCAAAATTGTTTCTAAAGAACAGGTGTGAAACTAGAAAGTACTGGTGTGCAAAACTTAAGCAACAGGTGGGTTTATTGCCATAACTTCACGAAAAATCATCTGAGAGACATGAAATTCTGAAATGAGGGAGAGTATTATGTACGTAAAGGATGACGAAAGCATCGGCGCTGAAAAAGGAATACAACGCATACGGTATGGAATCAAACAAAAACAAGCTTTATTGAACGCATAGTATCGTGACTCATGATTGTCTATCCAACAGGAAGAACAACAAGCAGATGTTCCTTAATATGGTATATGCCCCCCCCTTACTACAATGGTTGCTTTGCACCGTCTCCGCATACTCAGAACCAGCTGGTGCAACATTTCTTGAGGTTGGAGTGCCCATTCCTCAATCAACATCTGTTTGAGTTGTTGGTTGTACCCGGATGATGTCAGCGTGTGGCAATACGTCTCCCAAAGCATCCACACATGTTCGTGGGATTTAAATCAGGGAGCACGCAGCCAATCCATTGGTGATATCTTCATTTCTAGCAGCTCCTCAACAGAAAAGAGGTGCGATGTGGCAGTGCATTGTCATCCATAAAGATGAAGTCTGGGCCAATGGCACCTGGGAAAAAGATGCAGATGGGGAAGAAGTACCCCCTCACAATAGCGATCCCCGGTTACAGACCCTCTGTCGAAATGGGAAGCTCAGTTCCGCCGTTCAAGCATAATGCCCCCCAGACAAGAACTCCAGGACCACCGTAACGATGTCTTTCCTTGATGTTACTGGGATAAAACCGGGTCCCGATCTCTCTCAAATCAAAACGCGTTGAGAATCGCTTCTGGTACTGAACCGACTCTCATCCGTAAAGAGAACACGACTCCATTGATCAGTTGCCCAAATTTTTTGTGCTCTCTGTCCCACTGTAAACGGTGGTTCGGTGGCCATTTTTCAACGGGAGGCAGCGTTCAGGACGGCGGGTGAACAGGCCCTTTGTGAAGGCGTCTGGAAACAGTAAACCGCTACACTTGTCGACCTGTTGCTGTACAGAGTTTCTGAACAATGGCGCTTGCTGACTTCTGTCGATCTTTTTCGCCTGCAGGATGATATATCGGTCATCCCCTGCAGTTGTCGTCCTCGGAGGGCCACACCAACCTTCTAACAGCTTACCTTGGTTTGGAACGCTTTCCAAGCGCGCGAAACGACACTTTTGTTGATTCCGAACTCTGCAGCTACATGGTGACAGTACGCCCCTCCTCCAGCTTTCCGATCATTCTTCCACGGGGAAGTCATCCAGATGATTTCTTCTAGCCATATTTCACGAACACTCACTGGCACTTGCAGAGAATATGGTGAATTGCGTTTCCCTCCTTCATTTTCATTCTACTGTTGAGCAGCGCGCGCCGACATCACGGCGTTTTTCGCGCCCCACATCGCTTCTGACGTTTTGTTCCTGATATTTGCATACGCCTGACGTTTCTACTGACTTACGTGTTCCCTCACTGTTTTCCAGGGCCCTCCTTTTCTGCAATTTCATGGCTATCTGCTAAATTTTTACATTGTTGCTTAAGTTTTGCACACCAGTGTATATAAAAGACATATCAGAAAGTGTAACTAATATAAAGTCATTTTTCTGTCTTTTCAGGGGTGGCTTTAGGGCCACATTTGGACCAAATTTGAATAATACTTTTTTATACGAAGACATTTGTTTGAAAATACTTTCTAAGATATTTTTTCTTTGGAAACCTGGAACATAATTATTTTATTCGAAATTCCTACTATTATCTCACACTCTATATTTATTTGTTTATCTTGGTGGAATTTTCAATCGTTAATAAAATACATTTTAAAGCGCTCAATTGAGCTGAAATTTTATATACATGATTATTTTGAATGACAATACAATAATTTAATTATAATTAACAAAAATTAATTGATTGAAACTAATTATTTCAAGAATTACAAATACAGCCACTTTGGCGACTTGTGTCAAAACTTGAAAAGGTTTTTTTCTCACGTTTTAAAGCATTCAGTTGAAATGAAATTTTATATGCACGATTGTTTTGGATGACAATACGATAGTTTAATGATAATTAATAAAAATTAATTGCCACTTAATATTGTGATTCTATCATATGCATATATATTACTTGTAATTATTTAATAAAAAGTAGCTAAAAAATAAAATTTTTCTTTGTTGATCAAAATCGGAATTCACTTAATTTTTTTTTTATATATATTACTTGTTTTAGACTATAAACATATTAATAAATTGTGTAATAAATAAAGTCATATAAGTGAATAACGATTTTAATTGAAAGGGTTACTGAGTTAAAAGAAAACTAGGTTATTTAATGTCAAAGACATTTTTTGTATAAATGTATCCATATAATTAAGAGCATATGGATTGTAAAGTTTAATTTTTGGATTAAATCTCAAATTAATATTGTTGACGCGAAATTTTTTCGTAAGAGAACTTCCACTTCTAGAACAAGACATTTCACAAACTTCGTTACTGTTACAAGATTTTTTTTTTTTTAAAAAAGGGCTCCTTTGTCTCGTATATTCTAAATTTTGATTTTTTTATTTGAATCATCAATCTTGAATCATTTTTCTGTGAATCATCATGTTAAGTTAATATATTTTTTTTCAATGGGGCTGCATTTTAGCAACTTCGCAGACAAGACACGTCCCCAAATGTGAGAGCCATTTCATGGTGTCACCATCTAGTGGCAGCCTCGTTAACAAATTTGGACGTTTGAAATTATTCTAAATTCAAACTCTCGTCGGATGCTAAATATTGCCGTGATTTAGTTTTGCCCACAGAACCAGAGCCAAATTGATACTCAAAGGATCTTTTACATGCCACATAAACATATGACATGCGTACCTAAGGTTTTCGCATCCAGAAAATCTATCGACTCCTGCCGGTAGGGATTGCAGCATCAGATCAAAAGTTCAATACCGGTATTCGGTATTTTTTAGATCTTAATAACGGTAGTAGAAATTATAGAAAAAGAAGGAAAACACGGATGTTTCTTTGTTTTATTTGCCGGTTTTATTAGAGAGCGTAAATATCACAGAATAAATAATTTGTAGCTTATAAATTATCACAGTATATAAAGAATCACAAAAAAGTAAAGGAATATCTTATTTATTAAAATCACAAAAAAGTGTAAATAGTATCACTATTCAGTCTGTGGTACTATTACAAATTTTTGAAGTGTGATCTTAAAACACGATGCATTAATTTTACTGTCATTAAGCCTGGAACGTAATTTTGTGCAAAAATTGCCTACTGTAGAAAATGCTCTTTTGGCATCTACGCTAGTTGGTGGTACTATTAGCAAAGGCAAAACATCTAATGCTGTTATTTTACTTATAATTTCCTCCAAATTATCTTTTTTTTTTTCAAAATAATCTAAAATTTCTGATGGTTTGGGCTGTTTCGTTTTTAAATGAATATGGAGAGAGAGTTCGCTTGCTTTTCCTCCATTCACTTGAATAATAACTCTTGAGCATTTTTGACACTGTGCTACCATATTCTTTTCATCACATAAATAATGAAACCAAATCGAAGTATTATCAACTGTTTTTTTATGTTCCTTAAAGTTATTCTTATTCATTATTATGGGTTATTAATTATATACATTATATGCAATGAATCTAAAAAATATTTGAGTCCTAAAGTATGATATGCACACAAATTATGTGAATAACAAACTCACCAATTAAAAAAATATCGAATTATTACAACCTTGTTTTCTCAGATACGAACATCAGACTACGAGTCCTGCATGTGTGCAGTATCTCTCTGAGCTGTAATAGGATAGTTTTGTCCCGCCTCCTTGGAATATTTACATATTTTATCACTTCTCTTAATAGTAGGATGCAACTTTATATTCACAGTCTAATTAACTTCGCCCGTTAGGGAGACATAAAAACAAAAAGCTATACTATTTTGCTATGTTGGCGATCCCTGAACATATAGTGGAGACAATTAAAAAAAATTTCTAGCAAATACCGAAAAAACGGTATTTAAACTTGTGAATACCGGTATTACAAAATTGTACAAATGGCTCAAAATACTGGTTGTTCTCGGGGAAAACGCCATCTGTAAATTGAGGAGGAGGTATTGTTGTGTCTTCGAAAAAGAATATGTGAACTGTGTTTGGCCCAGCCCAACTCCCACCCCAGAAATTTTGATATGAATGTAAAAAGTGTTGTGAGATAAAAATAAAGCCAGTCCACTAGAAACGTGTCGTGATTGTGCATGAGAATATTGAAGGAGTAATTGTATCGACAAAAGATAAAAAAATTTGGAAGTGTTTGACCATAAAATTGGTTATTGTGTAGAACCGGGAGTCAACTGTTTAAATTTGGAAGTTGCCCCAACATTTGGT
This sequence comes from Trichonephila inaurata madagascariensis, assembly GCA_019973955.1. Taxonomy (NCBI): domain Eukaryota; kingdom Metazoa; phylum Arthropoda; class Arachnida; order Araneae; family Nephilidae; genus Trichonephila; species Trichonephila inaurata. Next base: position 4,156 of record BMAV01027222.1, on the reverse strand, counting down.
CCGTTCGAAACCGGGAGCTTAGGAATTAGCTATTGGATTAAATGGCTGAGTGAAACTAATGTGTATTCTTTACGAAGAAAGGGCCAAGTGCGGCGACCGGTATGTGAGGTAGGTGAGAGAATGTTTTTTTAAATTTTTTGTGAGAATTTTAATTATGTCTTTAATTGCTAATTTGAAAAAAACGATTTAAAAAATTTCGCTGAGGAATTAAAACAATTGTGCCAGATAATAAAAAAGTTCTTGATTTGAAGATTTTAATTGAAAGTAGTGAAGTGTAAAAAAAGGAAACAAAATTATTAAAAATATTATTGACTATGCTGTTGAAGAAACGAAATTTAAAAAAAATCTTCGGGGAAAAAATTTAGAGTTAAAAAAAAAATGTTAGGCAGTTAGAAAGAATTAGAGCTGCTAATATTCGAAAAGATTTACCCCATGATTCGTCACTTTCAACAGTGAGCGCCACCGAAACATAACAATATTAGTATCGAAACTTTAATAAAAGTGTAAAACATTAACTATCTCTGTACCCTCACGTGTTGAGTCATATAATTTATTTTTCTGTCATTAGAAAAGATTAAAAACGAAAGAGGTTCCCGAAGAATGGAAATCGGAAATTTTTTTTAAACATCCTAGGAGAGAGAGCGAATAACTTAATGATTTATGTGTCAGAGGAAAAAAGGAGTTAGATAAACTAAAAATTTAGTTTTAAAAAGAATTTCAGCCACCCCGCAAGAATGTATAATGATTTTCGAAAAACTCAAAAATTAAATTCAGAGAGTTATTTTCAATTTGGTCTAGGAAATGCAAATTTTTATTACTGTCGAGAAATGTTAATGATTTTAAGTCAGTATGTGAATTAATTGTAGCGGATAAAATGATGAGCACTCTTGAAGAGAATTATCGACTCATATTAATGTAAAACAAGGAGAAACTTTTTTTAAACCCCCACGAGTTGGGGCGAGAATGTGATATTTATTTATCTGCTAAAGGTAAAATTAAAAGCGGTCAAAACATTTTCCGGGTCCTTCACAAATAAAAATAAACGATTTGTTTTCCCCAATAAACAACTGAAATATAACAGCTCGCGAAGTCAGAGGGGGGTTTCGAGCGTATTTTTTCTGAAGTAAAGAGTAAAAAAATTTTTTGGTGAAAAAATGAAGAAAATGCTTTGAATTTTTCCCCCTCATTTTAAAAAAGTTTTTCTATAAATAAAAAGAGTAGATTTTGTTAAAACAAAAAAATTGTGCTTTAAATGTCTATCCCCCGAATGTGTTAAAAAGGCGCTCTTAAAAATTGCATAATTTGTAAAAATCGCATAAAAATTATTTATTTTTTAAAAAGAAATAAAAAATATTCCGAATCCCCATTCCGTCCTTGAAAAGAAACCGCAAACATATATCCCAATACTTTTGCCCCTCCCATTCCTAGTTCAAATATAAAAAATCAAGAAATCGTGGCGACTACTTTGAGTCATAACAAAATTAAAAAAAGCTTATTGAGCACTGCTCGCATATTAGTTAAGGATAAAATTCGAATTGGCGAATGTAGGTGTTTGTTAGACGGAGGCAGTATGGTTTGTCTTATTACAAAAAGAGTACGCCAATAAATTAAAATGAAAAGTGAAAAGATTAATACTTTGATCTCATGTTTAAAATGCCTCTATGATTGTTTAAAGGGTGCGTTAAAACGACTATTTGAATAAAAGTAATACATTCGTGAAGGATTTAAATATGTTAGTAGTTAAGAAAATCACAGATTTTTTTCCAAATAACACGTTTTAAAACCAGTGTTAATTTTCGATATAGTGGGGGCTGATGATCGTTTTAATATTCCAGATAAAATGACATGTTGTTGGGTGCAGAAAATTTTTTGAACTATTGAGACCAGAAAAAAATTTTAAAATAAAAATTCAGATCTAATTTTACAAAACACGGTTTTGGGTACGTTTAAGTGGTAATGTAGATTCATTAAATGAAACTAAAGTTCATTCGGGTTAGTTAGGGACGAAGATTTAAAAAAACATTGCAAAAAAATTTTTAAGTAGAAAAAGCGGAAATAGTGCAAACAAAAAAATAAGAGGCTAATTTATGCGAGGAACATTTATGAAAACGCATTCTAGAGACATTGAGGGACGATATGTAGTTAAAATGCCCCTAAAGCTGATCCTAAATTTTTTAGGGAAATTTCCCGGTGCATTGCTCTCAAACGATTAAATGCACGTGGATTAGATTGGAAAGAGATCCAAATATCTAAAACTGTATAAAAATTCATGCAAGAATATGAACAATTAATATGGGAAAATGAGGGTTGAAAAAGACTCCGAAGATGAACTATTTCTTTCCGCATCATGGCGTCTAAGCTGAGAAAAGTACCACTAAGGTGGAGTGGTTCAAAAGCGTCTAGCCCTAAATTGGATTATCACCAATGATATTCAGTTAAAAGGAGGAGTCATCCAAGATGACTTATATGCTCAAAGATTAGATTTCGTATTACCGATATGCACTGACTGCGGACATAAAAAAAAGTATAGAATGATCCTTATTGATTCCGAACAACGCTGTCTGAAAAATATTGTGGAAAGGGCAAAAATGACCAGTAAAACAAAGAGCTTCAAACGGTAACCTATGGGGTGACCAGTGCCCCCCTATTAGCGCAACGAACATTGAGACAATTGTCCTATGATGAAGAAAATAAATTCCCCGGGACGTTTTCCCGTCCTTCAAACCAGTTCTACATGGACGATGCGTTATGCGGTGCGGAAACCTTTAGAAGAGGCTAAGGAGCTACTACGTCAGTTAATTGAATTTTGAAAAGTGCAGGCATGGAATTGCATAAAATCTGTGGAAATCATTCTGAACTTTCGCAGTGTCTAAATGAAGTCTACGATTTTTCTAGACCAAATGAAACCAAAACATTGGGTGTGTCCTGGGACCCAGTAAAAGACACGTTTTCCTTTAAAGTTGACGGGTTCCAAAAATATACAAAAGAAGCGTTTTTTCAACATTGCCAGACTGTTCGATCCTTTGGGACTTTTGGGACCCGTGGTGTCCAAGGCCAAGATGTTTTAAAAACTTTTGGGGACTTAGTATTGACTGGGGAAAAATCCACTCCCCAAATAAAGTGTATTCTGAATGGCACCAGTTGTTAATTAGGCTAGAGAGCCTAAATAGCATCAATATCGAAAGACGTATAGTGATTGAGAATCCTTCATCTATAGAGATTCATGGTTTTCTGATGCATCAGAGGTTTTGTATGGAGCTGCAGTGTATTGCAAATCAAAAAATAACGGGAGAGACTTTTAAAATTTTTTACTAGCAAATCGAGAGTTTCACCCAATTGGGGGCCCAACACCCGGGTTAGAGTTATGTGCAGCTGTCCTTTGTCCCAAACTTTTAAAAGAGTGATTGATGCCTTTAAACTAGAATCAGTTAAAGTTTACTGTGGGCTGATTAATGATAGTGTTTAGGGTACAAAAAAAACCGATGGACCTTAAAACATTTGGCAGAAAAATTGCTAAGATTCAAGATTTGTTCTCTGTGCGGCAATGGAGACATGTGCCATCCAACCGAATCCTGCAGATTTGATTTCTCGTGGATTTATCCCAAAACTTCTGAACCAAGAACTGTGGTGGAACGGTCCAGAGTTTCTATCTGGGAGTGATTATCCCAACAAAAATGTTAAAGTTTGTGAAAACAACGAGGTACAATTCAGAACGGAAAAAACAGTGTTCGTGAAAAACTTGGGAAGGAAATGCCCGTGAGACATAGCCATCCTGTGATGACCCTGTCGTGCCCGGGTTCCGTGCTAGAGGTGGGGATTATCAAAATGATGAGACATAAATTTTAATACAACTTTTATTAAGATTAACTTATATTACTTAATTCAATTTGACAATTTTAATTAAAGTAGAGTCGCCCAAATTAAATCACGATTTAAGCAGATCACGCAACTAGATCCTTTTTTCTCAATTTCTTTAATAACCTATTCATCTAAATTTCTTATATCCAATATTATTTTTTTAGTTCTCCTTCCTTGACCTAGAGAATATTATCTATAAACTTTATATAGAAGATTCCAACTACTTTATCTTAGGGGTTTATTCTTTCCAAAACTATCGGACTGTTAATTTTGATCCGTAAGATTTCAACCCAAACCC